>PVJO010026359.1:0-21246 GCA_004026905.1 Hystrix cristata
TTTGTCGTGGACATGGATTCTCTTTCCTCTTTGCATTTTCTTTATACTTACTTCCCTTCTTGCTTCATTCCCTTCCTTCTATCCCAAAGGAAAGTTGGGGCACATGCGGACACACAGGGAAATCTTAATCTTATACTTCAATTGCATCTTTGGAGCTGTCTGGGTTTTAAACAGGTAAAGCACGGGAAACTGGGTATTTTCTGAGACATGAATATTACTGATGACACAGTTCTGTGCAGCAGACTCTGAGTACTGAAAATCTTTTTGGCTGACAACACATAAGACCGTATTAGCAAGATGAAGAAGCAACTGGAAGTAGCATTAAGTGTTCCTCAAAAGTCAGAACGATTGCCTGTTGATAATTAATGAGATGTGCAAGTCAAGGCTTTAATTTGGCTTCCCAAATGATTTAGATACCAACTCTGAAAAGTATAAATTTTCTCAGTACGATCTTTAATTATCCTTCCTATAATTTTAAAGCATTATCCAATATAGCACTTAATTGAAAGGTATTAGGCAGTTGGAAAGTAATTTAATAATTTGACACTAAATATTTAAATTAAGATTTATTTTCAAATGGATCTTTGTCCATTACTAATACAAAAAAAAAGTTTCAGATTAAGTACTTCCTTACATGGCTACTAAATAAAATATAACAACTAGACAAGGACATCTTCCTCTTTTTGTCATGGAGGCCTCCTGCTCAAGGCAATTACATTTGAAATCTCAGCTATCTAAAACTTGTTCTCTTTTCTCTTTGTTTTGAATATTTATAAGTTTTTTAAAAAGATGGTTTCAGCAAATTAATTGAAATTATGCTTCTATACTGGGACACATTTAAATTACTGAGTATTTCTGCTGCCTCTTTTCATTTCAAAATCTACAACTTGGCATTTTAAAGTAAAACTTATGAAGTTAATTGTGGGGAAACTAAAAAGTTGCAACACTGACTGAAATAAAACAGTTGGGATAAATTTAGTGGAAAGACTGGAATCTCCAAAAGACTAAAATTTTTTTCTACTAATTTTAACAGTTGAAGTGGCCTGCTTTAGGTTCTAAGAATTCTCCTTCTATACTATGCCAGATTATAAAATACTTATTTTTAAATAAAATGCATATATAGATTTTCTTAACAATTATCTTACTGTGCAAACAAAATTAAAGAGTTCTTTGGCTTGAAAACAACACTTCAAGCTTCCAGACAACATGGGAGACTTATTTAGTTTTGTCAGTGGTATTTTCATGCAATTGGAAAAGGTGAGTTCTATAATTTGTATGAATTTTTGTTCCTATTTTAATGCCTTTGTATAGTAGTACTTATATAGGGCAAATGTTCTTTCAGAATCTTTTTTTTTTTTTTTTTTTTTTGGTACCGGGAATCGAACTCAGGGCCTCATGCTTGCGAGGCAAACACTCTAACCACTAAGCTAAATCCCCGGCCCCTTTCCAGAATCTTATCTTAAAAACTTCGAAGTTTTGTGCAACTGTGTTTTGAGTAAAGCCATGAAAATGTTGAAAACAAAAATAATTATTTTAAAAAACTATTTTCACAATATTCTTTTTCTGTATAGAAATAAAATACGCTTTAACTAACTTTGAAAGCATAAACAACTGATATGCCAATAGGTTAATACAAAACAAAAAAATTTTTTAGGAAAAAAGCTATACTTTACAAAACCCCCTAAATTTGTTTTGTTTGGTTTGACACTTTTTTTAAATCTCTGGCTTAATAAAAGGTAGACTGTTATATGTCCTTCTGAATTCAATCTATTAAAATCTATTGCTTTGTCTGAAGTACAGAAAGAAAATTCAGCCTGTCACAAGTATGTAGTTGGAAAAGGGAAATGTATTTTCAGTCTTTTCAGATAACTGTGACCACCACTTAATATCACACCAAAAGTCAACAAATGGAAGTTTCTTGGAGTTTAGTTGCAATATGTAATCAAATCATATCAATAAACGTTTTTCTCTGCCCCACAACTTTTACTGGTTTACTTTAAACTTTCGATGGATCTTTTCCCACACATGATTTTATAAAATCATGAAAGGATGATCTGAAAAATATGTACTCACTGAATTATGCAAATTTACTAAATGTTGACACACTTCATTATACAATATAAAAGAGAAAAAAATATGTGTTTTCTCCTTTCTCTCATTCATACAACATTTATGACACCCGATGTGTATGGGGGTTTCCCTACACATCAAGCAATACACTAGACAGTACCAGCTGGGTGTTCCACAATTTAATTCAGTTCTGACACGACCTTGAGACAGCATCAGACCTCTCCAGTGAAGGGTCAGGCCCACAACACTGACCCCACTTCAGAAGCCAGCCACAGGTTGCCACCTATACTTCTGACTGGTTATAAATCGGGGCTCTCACGGCCCGCTTTTCAGTTTGATTAACTTGCTAGAGCAGCTCACAGAACTCAAGGAAAGACATTATTTATGTTCATTTTGTTTACTACAAAGAATATAAAGAATACAGATGAACAGCCAAATGGAAGAGAGATATTTTTTCCTGGGTAAGGTATGAGAGAAGGGACATAGAACATTCATGCTCTCTCTAGGAGAGACACTTTTTAGAAACTCTGGAATCTGGTCCTTTTGTGATATTACAGAAACCTCATTATAGAGGCATGATTGACTTAACTGGCCCCTGGTGATCAACTCAAGCTTTAGTCTGTCTCCCCTCCCCTAAGATTAAGAGCGGGCATAAAGTCACAACCTTTTAACCATGACTTGATCTTTCTAGTGATCAGCCCTCATCTTGAGGCTATCTAAAGACCCCTAGCTGCCTCACATTTGTAAAAAAGATACTCTCATTAATTTAAAAATTTCATGGGACTTAGGGGTTAGGTACAAGGAAACACAGAACAAGTATGCAGATTGTTATGGCTTGTATCTAAATGTCCCCCCCAAGCCTCATGCAGTTGTAGGTGGGGCTTTACAGAGGTGGCTGGATCTAGGGCGTGTGACACTGGGGTCAAGGGTGTGATGCTGATCCCATCCTGATGCAGTGCTAGGATTAAGGCTGCCCTATCCTGGATGTGAGTGCTACCTGTCCCAAAGGTGGCCAGCCTGGATATAATATAAGGGACAGAAGGAGACTCGCTTGTAGTTTGCTGCTTTGTTGCCTTCAGCCTGCCATGAACTGTTTCTCTTCTGTGATGCTCCTCTGTCACCTTATCCTACCTTGGAGCCAGCCAACTATGATACTTCTACAAACAGTGAGCTACATAAACCTTTTGTCCTTTAATCTTGGATGTCGAGTGTTTTGTCTCAGCAACAAGTAACTAAGACAGACACACACACACACGCACAAATTCTCTGTTCTTGGCTTCATTTTCCTCAAATTCAGTTACCCAAGGTCAACTATGTTTAGAAAACACTAAGTGGAAAAATCTAAATGTAAACATAAGTTTTAAATGGTGCGTAATTCTGAGTGCTGTGATGAAATCTCTTGCTGTGCCACATGGTCCCGCTCAGGACATGAATCATCCCTTTCTGTAACATATCCAACTAGTTACACTACCCATCCATTACTCATCAACTAATAAAAAGCATAGTATATGTAGGGCTTGTTACTATCCATAGTTTCAGGCATCCACAACGTGTCTTGGAATGAATTCTTCATAAATGAGAAGGAATTGCTACATGTCATATAAATCACAATATCATACACAATATTTTAAAAATCACATGTGCTTGCTTTGGCAGCACATACACTAAAAATCGTATCTGTTAAGGTCATCATTGATTTCATCAGAGAAGTCTTTAAGGACTGAAAGCTGTTGAGCCCATGATGGCAGGTGCATTTTTCCTGAAGTCCAATTTTTACTTAAAGGCTCCTATTTTTTGCAACAATGTCAGTTATTTTCTTTGAAGTGACAGGCCAACTTTGTTCAGTTGTGAGAAAATACTTGCCAAATAGGTAAATCTGAATAAGCATAGTTTGTCAATTGTTCTTTCTAGTTACAGTGATAATCCCTGAATAAAACCATTAGCTCAGCTCAGACTTAATCGCACATCTTACTTCAGCATGAAATAGAAGTTCTTTATGCATATTTCTTTTGTCACACAGAATGTTAAAAATATGCATATTCAGAGATGAGATAAAAGAGAATTTTTGTTACTTCATTAAGGACATTCTTAAGTAAAAGTAACTTTAAAAAATTTTACCTATTAGTAAACATAGTCATCTCTAGTACATATTAGTGAACATAGTCATCGCTAGTACAGTGTATTGTTACTGAATCGTTTTTAAAAGGCTCCAGCAGTTTTATTACTTTTGTGCTATCCATACAAATGGGAAAATAATTCAAAAACCAAATACCATCTATATAATGAAATGGCTTCAACCTCACTGACCTCCTAGGGGCCCCTAAGGATCACTGGGAGTATGCAGAACAAACTTTGAAGATACTCTGGATGAAACATTCTACATAAGATTTAAAGATTTAGGCTGTTTCCATTTGGGCATTTGGGAAAGGGAAGAAAATGTCCAATGGGAAAGGGAACAAGGGAGGGGGAACAGAACAGAGGACAAGAGAAATAGGAAATGGAAGGAAAAAATGGAAACAAAGCTTTAGTAAATAGGGAGGGATGGGGGAGGGGAGGGGAATGGGAAAAAAAGAAGCAACAAGATATGTCATGTACAGGTACAAATCCCCTATGGTGAATGTTATCACTATGTACATCTAAAATGTACCATTAAAATAAAATTTTTTAAAAAAGAAACATTCTACATAAACAGATTGGACCAGCCTTCCAGGATACTAGGGAGATGGTAAGTATGAGGTTATGCTGGGGTAAATAGGGAGAACCTATATCAAAGAAATGGATTCTGAATCAATGTAAATACATCAGGAAGTTGATGCTAGCCAATCACATAGCAGTGAACAAGCACCCAGTTAACACTGGCTTAATGGATCATGTATACTCTTGGACTGTCCTGAAAGCACAATATGATCAGCTCTCAGGACAAACATGAGAAAGAAACTTTGGCAATAGAAGCAGAAAAACAGCAAAAAAAGCTGAAGCATGAACTGTCTTAGTCACTTTTCCATGACTAGGACACACTACCTGATACCAATGACTTAAAGGAGAAGAGGTTTATTTTGACTCATGTTTACAGTCTCTGGCTCCTGGATTCAAGGCAGATATGGCATGGCAGAGGGGCATGGTGGATGAAAAGTTGTTCCTGTCATGGTCGCCAGAAAGCAGAGAGACAAGGGAGGAGCTAGGGAGGGAAAGGAGACATGTCCTTGCAAGTTGCACACCCAGTGATCAACCATCAACCAGTCCCCAACTCCTAACAGCACATTCACCTCTGAACCCTTCAGTAGATAAATCCACTGATGAGTATAGTGCACCTATGATCCAATCACTGTCCAAAAGCCCAGCCTCTGAACACATGAGGATTTGGGGTTACATTCTATATCCAGACAACACATTCTACCTGCTGGTCTCCCCAAAAGACACATGCAAATCTCCACGCACAAAATGCACTTAGTCTATCTCTAACAGTTACCAAAGTTTTTACAGGTCCAGCATTGCTAAAAAATCCAAATCCAAAGTCTCCTCTGAAACTTGAGGCAAGCTCTTAGCTGTGATCCCCTGCTAAAAAAGACAAATATGTCCAACACACAATGGCACATGGCAAACGTTTCCATTCTAGAGGGAGGAATGGGGAATAGAAAGCAATGAGACCAAAGCAAGACCAAAATCGAATAGTCTGGTAGTTGGACATGGGACATTAAGTCTGGTAGTTCCATGTCCAACTAATGGGGCAAGTTGTGACAAAATGTGTGCTCCACAGGGCTGGGACAGCCCTGCCCCCCGGCATTGTCACTTGCAGCTCTCATGGCCTCTCTCTTGGAAGGGGGAGAGTCTGCTTACTGCCTATGGCTTTCTTTAGCAGATGTTCTGTGCTTCTGGCATCTTCAAATTCCTTGGGTCTCTGCTGTACTTTCAGCTTCACTTTCACAGCTTTACATGTTGTCTTCTTAGGGCACACTGGCTAGCCTCCTAAGTCTTCTGTTACATGAATGGAAGCCTTCCTGACCCCACAGCTCTTACATTCTTCATGCCTATAAATCAGCACCATGTGGATAATGTCAAGGTCTGCCATGAGCTCAAGAAGTAGCCAGGCCCCATTGGACAATGGCTGCAGAAGCCTCTGAGTGCCTGGATGGCTGAGCACTATGAAACAAGTTCCAGGGAATTAATTCCCTAGCCGGCTTTCTTGAGTAGTCCTGGAGACTCTTAAATGAAAGTTTCACAGGTTTCCACCCTTGAGATTGTGAAGGGTGGGTTCTTGCTGATTCCTGAGACGCTCTCAAACCATCTTTCCTATTTTATTGATGCAAAGCATTTGGCTTCTTTTTAATATTAATATTTTGAGCAATGACACTGTCTTTTGCTCCAACTTTGCAGGTGCTTTCTTTTCAGAGAAACTACAAACTCTTCAAGTTATTTAGCTTTGGTGTTTGCTCCCGATTTTCATCCAAAATCTGGCTTGAAGCCGCCAGTGGTACCCACACCACAGCTTGAATGCTTGACTACTTTGAAATTTTTTCTACCAGACTAATTAGTTTGCTGCACTTAATCTTAGTCTCCCACAGTGTCTCAGGACATGGGCAAAATGTACACAAATTTTCTGCCAGCACATAAAACGTACAACCATGAATCCAACTGTCAGTGGAGTCCTTGTTCCCAACTAAAACCTTCTAAACCTACCTGGTGTTTACTGTCTGGATTTCTATCAGCACTCTGGTCTTCTGAGTTTCAACCAGAATCTCCCATCAAGCTCGGCTTACAACATTCCAGAGCCTCTCTAGAAAACATCTCCAAACCTATGAAAACTGTAAGCCAGTTCCAAAGGCTTCCGAACCATATGATCATGTATAGTTATGGCAGACCCCCCTTCTCTGGTACCAAAATTTGTTTTAGGTACTTTCTCATTGCTGGGACAAATTTTCCAATGCCCACAACTTAAAGAAGGAGAAGTTCATTTTGGCTCATGGCTTTTTGAGAACTTAGTCTAGAGTTGGTTGGGTCCAAGAAGGAAGGGCATGGTGGAAGGATCTGGTGAGGAAAAGCTACACACACCAAGGCAGCCAGGGAGCAGAGAAAGAAGGGAGGAGATAGGGAGGAAATCACACCCTTCCAGGTCAACCCCCAGTGACCCACCTCTTCCAACTGGATCCTACCACCTAACAGCACATTCAGCTCTGAATTCTCCAGTGATGAGAATAGCATCTATGATCCAATCACCTTCCAAAAACCCCACCTCTGAATATGTGAGAGTTGTGGGAGACATTCTAGATGCTATAGCATTGGCCCAGGAAAGGAAAGAGAGGATTGGATATGTATACACTTTAATTTATATAAAAACCAACAGATAAAAGAAAAAATTAAAGGAAGATAGAAAAGGCCCTGTACTCTAAGCAGAATTATGATCTTATGCCCACTTTCATTTCACTCTTACCCACCAATTTCATCAAAAAATTGAATAGAAAATTAATGCCAATAACTAGGAGGAGGCAGCCAATGAATATTAAAACAAATTTTATGCAGAACTTCCTTCAAGGCCAGACATACAAATATTCTCTGGATTGATTTTTGGATTGTAGAGTCCACACATTGATGATATTCTCAGTGGCACAGAAAATCAAACTGGGGGATCCGTAACAAGGCCTAGGGCCACATTGTCCATTGGCAGTATAAGAACGATCTTATTTGATATCCTCATTAGAAGCAAAAACACTTTTTCCTTCTGGATTGCCAGGTTTTTAATTTTTCTAACTCATTTTAATTTTGCCTTGAGTATAGATTAGCATATAGAAAGAAGTGTCCATTGCAGAACAATGTTAGCCCAAATGTTCTTCATCCTGTATTTCAAAGAATGTACCTCTGAGAATCAATAACATATTGTTTATTTTCATTGACCTAGGAATTCTATGTCTAGAAATACGTTACTAAAAATAATTCTAATTACAGACAAACATCATGTCACATCTCTGTATAGCAAACAAACAAGTCAAGATATAGGGCAAGGTTAAGTAAATTACAGTCCTATTTGAAGGATTGGGAGCAGCCATTACAAAGGAATGAATATGCAAGATATAAAAAGAGCTTATGATAAATTGAAAACAAAATGTAAAATGTTACAAAAGTAGGAAAAAACTATCATTAGGGCTTGATATACAAAAACAAATTAGTCATTTTACTACTTCTAATTTACTAAATATATATGGAGCACTAATAAATACTGGGCAATGTTCTGGATGACTCTCATACATTAATTAATACATTAAAACAAAGACCTTGCCCTCTTTGAGTCTGTATTATGGCAGATGGAGATGAAAACATATTAATTATGTCAAATGTATAGTTTACAAGAAAACAAATACTATTGAAAAAGAGCCACATCAAGAAAATGGATTGACAGTGCTCAATTTCCACCTTCTCCAAAGGACTGACTCGCCCCAGACATCCACTTGGTAAGCTTGTATCTCCAAATATCTGTAGAGTCAATGAGGTATTCCAGGCAAAAGAAACAGGCAGTCCGAGACTCCAGGGTGGGAATGTGACTGGTGAGCTCAAAGCATAACAAAGAAGCCAATGTGACTAGGCAGAATGAGGGATGCTGCATGTAGCAGAGAAGACCAGAGAGCAAATGCGGACTCAATCAAGTAGGAACAACTGGGCCATTGTACACTCTCCAACTTTTACTGAGTGTAAAAATTATATGGGTTCATTATTAAGAATCAGAAAAATGCCCATTCAATAAGAGAAGTTGTAAAAAAAAAAAGTCATATCTAGCTGTTATGGTTAGTGTTTAGATGTCCCCCCAAAGCCTCATGTGGTAAGAGGTAGCTGGATCTAGAGCGGGTGATTACTAAATTAGTCCATGGATTGGTTTGGCATAATTCTACTGGGATCAAGGACGTGATGCTAGGATTAAAAGTGCTGGGGTTAAGGGCGGGAGTGCTACCCACTGTAAGGGCAGAGAGCCTAGAAAAGATATAAGGGACAGAAAGAGGCTTGTCTATTCGCTTGCTTGCATCCCTTGCTTACCTTGCTGACTTCCACCTGTCTGCCTGCCACCCTGCCTTGGACCCAGCTGACTGTGGACTGAAACCTCTACAAACTGTGAGCTAAATAAACCTTTCTTCTCTTAACTTTGGGTGTTGGGTATTTTGTCCCAGCAACGAGAGAAAACCTAACTAAGACACTAGTAGTGAGTATGGTGAACAGTCGCTACTATCCTTCGGTTTTAATCAACAATTGTATATTTATTTTACTCTTGGAGGAGAATCCCAAGTAGCAGAAGGGTGACCTTTCCCAGACAAGAAGCAGGTCTATGGACAAGGGTAACTCGGAGGCTCTATTTCTCCCTAAAATTGTTAAATGCCACCTGGTCTGTGGCTAGTTACCACCGAGCTGTGGCTCTAAATTTCACAGATGGAGGATCATGTACATGTGATGCAGCTTGGTTACTTACTGCTCTCATTCTAAAGCCTTGTCTTCTGCGCCATCAGATCATTTGCCAGCTGAGTTGCCCCATCCAGTTTTGCATTCACTTCATTCACACACTCCCATACAGACACGGCAGAGTTTGTCAGCAGGAGAGATAGCTGGCACTGGAACCTGTATAATTTCTTCTGCAGTAAAGACTTTAGCTTGTACTGTATCAGGAAACCACAATTTCTAATTTAATCAAGTACAACAAACTCTAGAATCTATGCCCCTAAGAGGCCTGAACTTCTCAGACTATAGGTATCAGTAAGAAATCCGACTCTTTGGTAGTAGGAGCACCTAGGATTCTTTGCTCTTCCAGGAAAAAAATCTGTCGAACACTAATGAGGTGTCAGACACGATCATTTCTTGATATTATATATTTAACTATCTTCTCCTTATAAAAATATAAGTGTCACGAAGGTAGAGATTCTGTTTTATTATACATCCTCTGTGGCTAGAATAGTACCTATAACATACCAGAGGCTCAATAAACAAAGAGGAAGGTGCATAGGGAGGGAAAAGAGGAAGAAATATAAAGTTCCGACCAACCAGGCGAGGAGAAAGTAGAAGGCTCTAAGCTGCAATAACCTAATAACAAGAATTTAAGCTGTCAAAGTGACTTCACTCTTTTGATCACTGTAGAAACTGGGTTAAGATAACCCTGGTGGAGCAACACTCCAATCTCAACTTGAATTTCTTAGAATTGGCTTTTCATTGCTAAAGGACAAGATATGCTATTGGCCTTTGCACTTCTACCTGATTTAGGTGACCAGTCAAATGACCAATTTCTTGTCACACTCCGGAAACACATGCAGGTGATGTTGAGACCCAAGATCTTCATGCTGGACTAAGAACTGCTGAGGGCAAGTAAGGTGGGGAAAGGGGCCGTCAGCTAGGAATTAGCTGCAGTTTGAATTCATATGGTTTATGTAGTCAGAAATGGTAAAATGACATTGGTAGTCCTCCATAGTTGTACAGATTTTACATAGCAGTTTTTGTGAAATCCGTCTGTAAATTATCTTTGCATATCTTCCATCTGCCCCATGGTTGATGGCGATGATACTACTACTACTAATAGCACAGTAAACACTTATTCGATGCTTGTTACATACCCAACAAACGCTTCTAAACTCTTTATATGCTAAATCTTAATTCATACACCAGTGCCCATAATCCTTTATCTCCACAAAGAGAGAGTGCTGAGAAGGAAACAAGGAAAGAATTACACTAGTAGCAATTATAGAAAACTGAAACCTGCTGAAAGGGTGAAAGTTGTTGGCAAGCCTCATACCGTCACTGTTAACCTCATTAGCCAAAGACCAGAAGCATCTCAAAGACAAGACACCAGGCTTTCTGGGAAACTTCTGAGTCAGCATAACCCTTGGTTTTGTCTAGTCAAAAGCTGTGCTGTGTGGAAGACTGTTCTCTTCAAGCTTACAATACTGAATATTCTAAACCTCCTATGCGAGGCTACATACATCTTCTTATACCTCAAAAGCAGTGTTGGACGCACAATAGACACTTTAATAAAGCCAAGGATAGTCCAACTATTGCAGACTTTATTGAGAGGTTGGCCAATATGCCCACTGATTATACCAAGGCCATGTTGAAACTTTTCTCACAAACACCAGCCCCACAAATTGCCTTTTGACTTGTTTAGGATATTACCCACTGATTAGCAAACAAGTGGAACCAATTCAGAGACATGCCCACTTGCAGGCCAACACAGACCGCCATGCAATTCCAGCTTGCAGATGTCCCACGGTGCACTCAGGCTTAGTGGTGACTGCGAACCTGGATCTGGCAGAATTCCAATGACCGGTTTCTCATCAATCAGCCTCATGAGGTTAGAGTGTTCATGCTAAAGGCCAGGTGTGTGCAATTATCCACATGCGCCACTCACAACCAAAAAACAAAACAAAAAAATCTATCACGGTGATAAATGTAATGGTTTTTAGGTTGTCTGCAGTTATGTTATGTTTTGAATGTTGAGTATCTTTTCTTTCGCTTCTGAAAGTGACTTTGACAATAAAAACTGGCACATGCATTTTTTTCCCTTTCAATTGCCCTCAAGAGTTCAGATTGATTCTGTTTTATAAATGAGAAAAGTGAGCATCAGGGAGGTTAAATACCTTGCCCAAAGCCACCCAGCTAGCTATGTGGCAGAATTGGGATTTGAACTGAACCTGCCTATAAAGATTTTTATTAAAGAGTCAAATATTAGATTCCCAAATATCTATCATATGAAGTAGTGATAACGAAGGAAATGTTAAGGACTAATTAGCTTGACATGCTACTTGACTCAAATTGTCACAAATCCCAGACCCCAGAAGTCATTGTATAAAAATATAAAGACTATGTGATCCTGATCCATCTTTATGATGTTTCTGGTAATAAATGGTTCGTCAACCATCCCAGAAGAGACACACTCACATGTGAGAAACTGGACTTCCGCTGATGGACTTGCATATGCTGTGCTAAACACCTGTTTACCAAGCGACAGCACAGAGTTCTATAAGACCACTTAGTCAAAGATGTATAGCGATGGCAAGAAAAGAAACAAGAAGGTCTCCAGTTCTTAGGGGAGGTTCATGTGGTTACGACCCACCAGGCTATATACATCTGTGAACTGTCAGCCCACCTGGGCGGCCCAAAGAGGCACTTGCTCTTGGGTATAGCCTTATATAGTAGGCATATTTTAATAAGCAGTATCTGTAAAAGACAGTGTGAATGTTTATCTAGAGGTGACCTATGCAAGGGTATATAGCAGCAAAAGAGGTGTACTTTCAAAGAATTTCAAATTTAAGCATAAAGATAAATAGTAAATGCAGATGTCAGGGAAGAGAAGGTTAATGGAATAATGTACATTCATCTCAAAACTGCTTCTTAAAATGATGCCTGAAAACGCTACCTCCCAGAAATGCAGGCACCAATGGGAATTTGAAATAATCAAGATAATTGTGAGGTTGCCTATCACTTCTAAATTGCTCTGGGCCTCTCTGTCAGCATAATGTACTTTTGAAAATGCTTCGGTTTTCACTGTAACACTGAGCATTAGCATTCCTGGCATTATAATTTTAAAAAAAGATGGAGTAGACAATTGAAACAGAAGTTCAGCATAATGTATATGTCTATGAGAGTGAAGAGAATCAATTTATCCTACCAAAATATATTTAATGCAGCAGCAGAATATGGTCATGCACAGACTTACACAGAGGTTGTGAGGCAGAAGTAGGGTGTGGCTTGAGCTGGCAGGGGAGAGTGGCCTAGACCTGTGTCAGCCTGGGGTATGAAATCCAAACGCCCTCTTCACACAGGATGGGAAACTCTCATGAGATCTGGGATGAGATAAACAGAAAGAATACTACAAGTCTCGAGGTCTTGCTTTCTAATCCCCATGCTCTCTCTATCTTCACCAACCTCATACTTAGCTTGCTCTCCAGCCCCTCTGCCCATTTTCGGCTCCCTAACTGCCTGGCAGCTATTTCATTCACGTGGTGGAGCCCCTTTCTTTTTCTTTTTTATTTAAATAAATTTTCCACTCCGATATCAGTTGGAATTGAACCCCATCTCCGTCATAACTGTGTGACCTTGCACAAGTCCCTGATGCTGACCACCCAAAGGGGCGTATGCAGAAGTTAAAGCTAGTAACTGAGTGCACCCATTGCACAAATCCCTATAAACATGAACATAATGAGACCTAGTTTCTGCCTTAAAGATGATTTCTATGTAAGCAGAGTTAAAAGACTATACATACAATGCAGCAATACAAGAGGGATCCAAGAAGTGTTAAGAATTCAGGAATAGGCGAAATTTTAATAAGAAATTGAGTGTGATTATTTCAAAGAGAATTAGTTTGGAAATGGCACATTGGTAAAATGACAATAAATTTGGCCAAAATGAATTTTGTCTGGAAATGTCAATTAACTTGGCTGAAACAAAGGGATATGAATCAAAGTAATGGGATTTAAAACTGGCAAGGCAGACTGACTCCTATCAGGCCACAGGGTGTTTTGAAAGTAGAAGTTTGGTGTTCACTTTTAAGCAGAGACAGAATCCAAAAGTCCTGCTTTAGAAAAATTAATCTGAGTTCTACATAAAGATGCATTGGAAGAAACAGGATAAGCAAAAGTAGTAATTTAAATCACTTAGGAAATCACTGAATTCATTAAGCTAGCTAAAAGGTAATGAGAGACCTACATGGGAATGAGAGTAGAAAGCAGCAAGACAGTCACAAAACAACCTCCTGCAATAACTGACTACAAAACAAAGATCAAGAGAGGTGATGAGTAACTGAAGCTTAGAGTCTGGGGAATGGGAAGAACCATGTGCTAGTGACAGATACATCCAGAAGGAAATGCCGGCTTCAAAAAAGATGGTTGGTTCATTTTTACATATGTTGATTCAGAGAAATGAAGCCATTGCTTCTCCTGGAGAGAACAATTTAAGAGAACATTTTCAAGGTAAGCAAGAGAACTAAAGACAGATTGCAAGATTAAAGGAGTAAGCAGATGGTGAGGGATATGCCTGCTTGTGGGAGGGTCTTTCCTGGTAGTCTGCCAATGAGTCATATTGCCTGGTATTCACACACTGGTGCAGACTCCCGTCCCTATGACTTGTAACTAACAGGAGTGAAGCGGTCACTTTACAGAACTGTAAGTCTCTTTCACAAGAATACTTGAAATTTTTGCCCCTGTCTTTTGAACACTTGTCCTCAGGATCCTAAACTGTCATGTAAGAAGGCCACCTCCCCTGTGCCTCCATCCTGTGAGAAAGCCTGTGGCAGCCACATGGAGAGGTGACACGGAGAGATTTCCAGCCAGACCCAGCTCTTCTGTCTATTCAGCCCAGGAGCCATTTGTGAGTGAAGCGACCTTCACAGGTCTCCAGCCTCATTGCAACTCTACAAGCTGACCCTGTCAACCCCTAGAACCAGAGTGCTAACACTAAAGTTTTACACTGAATGACAAGGTTCTCAGGTGATTTATTACACAGTGAGAATTAAATACAGCACTACTCTCTTGCACAACAGGCAGATCTGAACACTTTCCTTTCAAGACACTGATTCTCATGTCTGAGGAAAGGCCTTTTGGATGTGCTTCTTTTTTTAGAACAGGCAAATACTGGTTATATGGAACAACATTTTATTTATCAGACAGGAAGAAAAGAAAGGAATGAGGGGAAAGAAAAAATATATAAGCTGAAGAGAGAAGTTATATTGAGTAGTCTTGATCTTTCAGATCTTATTTATTGAAAGGAAGTATTCAGAAAAGCAAGTTTAGAATCTAAGGGAGGATTTTGTATGAAATAAAATAGGAAGTGAATAGAAGGTAAAGGACTTCTGGGCAGCCCAGAAAGCCCAGAGGATGTTGAAAAGTATAAACTTCATACTTAATTAGCATAAATTTACAATGAACTTACCGACAGCTTTAGGATTTCATGACTTCCTACTAAAATATCCAGCAACAGCAGAGAAAGACAAGATGGTTAGAATGAGAACTTCCAGAGTTTCACCTGGGCTGAGACAGGATACAAATGAGACCTACAGGACCCAGAGCAAGAAGAACACTTTCGGTGCCCAGGAAAGACAGAATCCAGAGGAAGTGCAGAAAAAGACACAGAGGCTAAGTCCTCATCAGATTTACACAGGTTCACTATCCATTATCTAACACGCGTGGCGCCAGAAGTGTTTTAGACTTCAGATATTTTGGGGTCCTGGAATATTTGCATATACATAATGAAATATCTTGGGAATAGGAATCTAAACACAAAATTCATTTATGCTGCATATATGCCTTATGCACATATTTAACTTGAAGTTAAAATTTTTTGTGCTGGGGATTGAACTCAGGGCCTGAAGTCAAATTTATACAATATCTGTAATAATTATGTACACAAAGCAAAGTGTATGGTATGAAATTTTCCACTTTAGCATCACGTTAGTATTCAGAATTTTTTAAATTTTGGAGTATTTTTGGATTCTGAATTTTCAAATTAGGGATGCTCAAATTGTATTCTAAAATAATGGGTGAGTGGCAAGGTACTATGGTCTGTGTGTCCCCCAGAATTCGTATGTTAAAACTTATTCAGCAATGTGATACTATTCAGGGGTGGAGCCTTTAGGAGGTGATTAAATAATTACAGAGCCACCAACATGAATAGAACTAGTGACCTTATCAAAGACGTACAAAGGTATATTCATCCTTTTCCCCTTTTTTCTACATGAAGTCACAGCATTTGCCTTTCTGCCTTGTGAAAACTCTGCAAGAGGTGCCATATTTAAAGCAAAGCACCCTCACCAGTCATCAAATCTTCTGGTGCCTTGATCTTGGACTTCTTTGCTTCCAGAACAATGACAAATAAATTTCTGTTTATAAATTAACCAATCTCAGGTATTTTGTTATAGTAATCCAATCAGATTAAGACAAAATGGTACCAAGAAGTGTGTGAGGGGGTACTGCTACAGCAAACATCAAAGTTGGGTTATGTCTTTCCTGTATGACTTTACTAATTTTGCTCACGAGAAGCCGAGGTCACAGCAACTCAGCCTTTGTTCTGCTTAATGTAAAGCAAAGCTCCAACTCTACTTGAGCGGTTAGGGTCACTGTTTCCCATAACTGATACTAACCACTTGACATGAGAGCTTGCTTTATATAGGTTCACATGCCCATAAAAGAAAGAATATGTGATAAGATTTTCTTCTACTGCAGATTAAAGAGTTATCAGGGGACATGAGGAAGAAAAGGTTCTTTCTTCTTCGCAAGGCTGTTTGTATCCACCATTAATTCAGACAAGTGCTATACATATGTGGGCCACCACCCCTAAAGGGTGCTCATGACGCCCACAGCTATTTAAGAGAGATAGAGCTGGCAGCATCACTTTTCAAGCCCACTTACTGATGCCATCACAAGAAAACTCAATAGGGAAGATGGGCTAGGATTCTGATAAAACCAGATGTCATTGTCAGGTCATACTGAGGTATTGCTGTATGAACTTAACACTGACCATTGAGGTTAGATCTAATTAGACTTGAATATTATAGCCTCCATTACCCAATATCTTGAGCAATCATGCTACTTCTTCCTTTCCCTCACTATCCCCTACCTACTTCCATGTCAGAAGCTGTGATGGTCTTACTGTGGTCAATTTAAGTCAGAATGCCCAGATGGACTGAGTTGGTGTGATTCTGGGCGTAGAGGATTGTTGCTAACACAACAAGCAGAATGGGAGCAGAAGATAGTTGGCAGGCTGTTTTTCCCAGAGAAGCTCTGCTATGGCTGGTTCTCCTGAAAGGAACTCAGCTGTTCTTGTTAAGGAAGGAGCTCGGGGCCTTGCTGTTGTTGAGGATGGCTGCTGTTGCTTTGGGGGAACTCTGGTTGTCATCTCTACTGCGAACATCGTATCCTGGTTCCAGTGAAGATTTCTTTAGCCATCATCTGCAGACAGGGATGTACATGAACAGTGCTGTGGACTCCCAGCCCTTGACTGGATCTTTTGGGTCTCCAGTGCACAGATAGACATTCAACACTCTTCCTGCATTTGACTTATGGGTGAATACTGTAACTTGTAAATGTCCTGTATTAAATCTGCTCTCTTACAAACCATTGACTCTAGAAAAATAACTAAGACAGAAGCCCACAAGAAAATATAGGAGTATCGGGCTGGGGATTTAGCTCAGTGATTAGAGTGCTGGCCTTGCAAGCACAAGGGCCTGAGTTCGATCCCCGGTACCACAAAAAAAAAAAAAAAAAATAGGAGTATCTACCTTAGATCCAATCATTGCTTAACGTGGGATAGGAGGCTATCCGCTTCTCGCTGAAAGTCACTTTTTTTTTTTTAGTTTCTGCTTAACCTGCTGTAGATCTTCTACTTGTCCATTGAGTTCAGCCAGACTATCTGCCTGTCTCCTTTTCAAAGAGGCAGAGGTCACTTCGAAGTGCAGCATGACCTCTGTCTTAGTAAAACTTCTGAAATCTTGTTTCTTGTTTTTTAGTTCTCTTCAGTTGATCCAAACTAGCCCCTCCTAACTCTTCCAGCCTCTCACCCTTGTCTTCTAGATCTTGAGTGAGAACAGAGCTCTCTTTTTTTCCATGGCTCAAGTGATCCCTTTGACTTCTAATTCCTCTTTCAAATCCTATATCTGGGTCATAGCAATAAATCTGTCTTTTACTAAGCACTTTTAGCACATATCTATTTAAGAGATTTTTTTTGTCACTATCAAGAAAGCTAAAATGACACTTTTAGCTTCCAATTTATAACTAAAATACAAAAGACAAACAAACAAAAAAAACCAGAAGTTAAGTGATATCCCCAAAATCAGTACCAAAACTAGAATTTAAAGGTCTTACATATCTCTCAGCACTTAATGATGGGCAACATCATAGTATTATACACATGGTGGCAAAACCTTAATACAAATCTCTTCCTAGAGGAATAGGAAACTTTTTTTCATATGATAAAACATTTGGAGAGTTTTTAAAAAGAATAGCATAGTGAATTTTATATGCACTATCTTACCCACCTGGAACTCATTTTCCTGACAATCTTAACTATTGAGAACTCAGGCAAAATCTTTTTAATAGAATAAAATCTTCAAGTTCAAGCAACTTACTGTAAGAAATAGTATCAATTTAATTTTATACACAACTCTAATAAACTCGGTTATTTGTTTTCCTTGTCTTCAGGAGATTTCAAGTACTACAAGTTTGCAGGAACAAATTAGAATTGATGGGAGAGTAGGAGACTACTAAAGTGAATAGCCATCTAATAGCACTAGAGGTGGGATTATTAGAAAAAGGAAAGTAATAACAAGAACTCAACTCTTTAGTGTAGGGGCAAATAGCTCTACAAATCAAGATAGTATCATTGCATTACAGCACAGTGAAGCCATTAATGTTCATTAACATCACCTTAAGTAGGTATAGGTTAGAATACGGAAGAACAAAGGAGAGATTCTGGTTTAGAATATGTTTCTATTACATAAATATACCATAGCTTAGGGAAAATTAATATCTAATCATATCAATAAGTAGTCTACAAACTGTGTAGAGGAGGTGTGAGAGACAAGGTGCTAACAAGAAGTATGATTTCCATTTCTAAGAAAATGTGAGCCCTTCCAAACTAGTTATGATAGGACATGATGCATTTATTCCAAATAATGCTCACATCGAATCAAACATTTCTGAATTATTTCTTCAGAAATAATCTTTGGGGAGCTTTTTGAAGTCATTAAGATGACAAAATTTGAGTTTTTGACAAATATTTTATTTCTTATTTTGGATAAAGCCAGCATCATTTAGAAACAAGTCACGTGAGAATAATCACTTGGAAATTAACATTGTGCCTGAGAATAAAGGATACTCGGAACTGGGAACATATTTTCTCATTTGCCTCAAATTGTCTCTGAAGATAAGTATCAAAAAGGAGCTCTAAAATTACTTGGAGTAATGGTTACATTACTGAGATATTTCTTTCGCTCCAAAGGAAAATTATCCATCTGGATGTATGTAAGTGTGAGTGTTTTAAAATTACCTCATATATTTTTAATTACTTTGTAACATGGTCATATAGTATAAAAGAGTCCCATGAACTGAAAGCCATAAATACTTATATTTTACAATGTTTTGAGGCCAGAAGTAGCTGCAGAACTTACTTTCAGCATAATTGCCTTCTAATCACAAAGAATAATAATCACAAAAATTAAATTACTACCACTGATTGCATCCTATGGGGTCATGCAGTGTGCTTAGCAAAGTATAGCCATATTAATAATATTAGCTCAAAGGTTGTTAGAAAGATTAACAAGTAAAAAACACATGTCCGGGATTTTTAGCCCAATGCCTGTGTCACAGCGAACATTCAACAAATTAGCTGTTCATTATTATCAACTTTATAAGGAAATTTAAGCTCAAAAAATAATTTCCCCCAGGGTCACACATCTATGGAATGCAATTTACCTTCCTCCTCACTGCTCATTTTTACCTCTAACTATTGTTGGCTGGGAATTTGTTATTGAAACACCAGTCATCAGCCATGGATCTAAGCACAGATGCACACAGGCCTCAATCTCTACCTCTGAATTCATTTGACACACTTCTGCCTTCCTGTTTAGAAAAAGGTAAGAATTAGAATAGTTCAGAATAAAAACATTTGGTTTAAATATTTTTTAAATCATAGAAATAACTCATGAATTTATTCTCATCATAAAAATTCAAACATCACATCTACATATGAAGTCTTCTTGGTTATTTCGCTCAAGCTCTGTTCTTTTTGTAGAAGAAAACCACTATTATGTGTTTGATATGAACACTTCTAAATATTTTTCTTTTTAAAAAATATTTTATTTTCTTATTGTTTAATTAAATAAAACTTCACATAATTGAAGATTCATATGCACTTGTAATACATAATACAGAGACATGTTATGTTCACCTGTATCCATATAGTACAACATTATAACCAAGATAGAATTCACCAGATACAACTACTTGGGTATTGTAGTATATTGTATCATAAGCCAGATCGAGAATACATCAGTTACCACAAGAATCCTTCATTTTGGCCTTTTATAGCATGCAAATCTTGCCTCACATTCCTTGCCCCTGTCTCCTGGTAACCAATAATCTGTACAACATTTCTAGAATTTTGCTTCTAGATATTTTTCTAAGCACTAACATATGTTTGTATTTATATATAGCTGTAGAAATAATTTCATTTTCTTTATTCTGAAAAGTGTGCTAATGTATACATTTATATGTGTATCCTTATAATTTAACCCAATAATATATTAGAGATATTCCTATGTTAGCCCACATACAGATTAATTCATTTAAAAATTCACTATGACATTGTTATTTTATATTTAGTTGTTGTGCATTTATTTATGAATTTCACTTACTAAGCACTGATGATTTCCCCCAGCAGTTTGCTTTTACAAATAACACTGTTTATACACATACTCCCTTGTTTCTCTGGTGTAGGTTTTAGGCAGGGTATTGCTGGCTTATGTACAGCTATGTGCTCAAAAATATGTATTATCTCCGCTCACTGCTTTCTAAAAGCAGTGTGAAATCATTAGTTCTCTATGCATCTCCCTAATAGCAGCATGCTCCTAAATTTGTCATAAATAGATTAGTATTTCATTGTTTTAGTCTGAATGTTTGTTTACCAGTGATGACAGCATCTTTTTGACTATTAACTATTTTAAAATGTCCAAGAAACCAAATAAACTGTCCTTTTACACATTTTCAAACAGATTTTATCTAATTATTGACAATAAATTTTCTAATATTTTGACATGTTTCTAGCTGTCACAAATATTTGTCTCACTTTATAACTGGTTCCTTTTGGGGTTTGTGTGACAAACTCCTAATTTCCTGAGACTTATCCCCTATATTTTTTCTAATTTTGTTTTTAAATTGTGGTAAGCAAATTTAACATGAGAGCTGCCCTTTTCATAAAAATTTAAGTGCAGAATAGAGAGTATTGTTACCTACAGGCACAACGTTACACAGTAGAATTTAACTGGTTTTGCATAACTAAAACTTTACATCTGCCGAACAAAAATTCCCTATTTCCCTCTCCTCCCAGGCCCTGGGAACCACTATCAATAAGTTTGCTGCCATGAATTTGATCAATGTAGTTACCTTGTATCATGCAGTATTTTCCCTTCTGTGAGTGGCTTATTTCCCTTTGCATAATTTCCTTGGAGTT
>PVJO010026360.1:0-21233 GCA_004026905.1 Hystrix cristata
AGCAGCTTGGGAAACTTCCAAAAAGCAGAAACACAAAGAGAGCATTCATATTCTTCACCTAGACATGGGTGCTTTTTGCAGTCAAGTCCCAAATTCTTATATCCTCTTCTCCCACAGCCCCATCTGAGAACCCAGGAGAGGATTGTTTCCCTAACTCTAACTACAGCCTCCTGCTGCTTCTCCTTGGACTGATGTCTCCTATCTCAGGTCTCTTAGATGAATCTAATGTCCTTGTTTGAAATCACAGTTCATCTGCTGAGTTTCATTTCCTGCTTCATTGAGGTACAGCTGGTGAATAAACAATGTACAGACACTGTCCCCAAAGTACACCGGCCTGAGCAATGATTTTTCAACTGTATGGTGGTGCAAAAGAGATACAAGTAAGGCAGAGACCATACTTTAGATTATGAAGTTTGGTCTTTTCCTGGGATAGAGGTATGCAGTAGGATGCTGTCTCTGGATGCTGGGCAGGGGCAGCCACAGCTCCAGGTCCGAGTCAGCCCCACAATCACGGCAGGTGTCAGGAGGGACCAGCAATCCTCACTGGGTACCACAATGCACAGCTATGTTGAGCAGGGTGACTGCAGTACATGCATTTCCCACTTAAAATATCTTCAACTCACAGTGGGCTTATCAGAACATAACTCGATCATTTAGTCACCAAGCCTCTGTATTTCAGGTGTATAAAGTGATGTTTTAATTGCATATATGTTATGAAATGATTATCACTCAAGCTAATTAACATACCCACCACCTCTCATATACTATTGGGGGGATGTAAATTAGTATAGCCATTATAAAAAACAGCACCAAGATGCCTCAAAAAATTAACACTAGAACGACCATACCATCAAAGGGTT
Source organism: Hystrix cristata (assembly GCA_004026905.1). Lineage (NCBI taxonomy): Eukaryota > Metazoa > Chordata > Mammalia > Rodentia > Hystricidae > Hystrix > Hystrix cristata. The sequence goes on from PVJO010026360.1 coordinate 861, forward strand.
GATGGGACTATATCCAAAAGAAAGAAAATCAGTACTTTAGAGATACCTACACCACCACATCTATTGAATCATTAGTCAGGATATGCATACAACCCAAGTGTCCACTGAGAGATAAATGGAGATAATGTGGAGTATCTGTACGTCATTATTCACATAAACACACATATCTATTTATCTGTGTATGTACAGCATATTTCATGTATCCATCCATTTACTGACACAGATATATATACATAAATACACACATATATTTGTGTGTATATACATTTCCTGTATTCATTCATCTATGAATACACATACATACAGTGGAATACTATTCAGCCTTTAAAAAAAAGGCACTTCTGCTTTTCATGATATCACAGATGAAACAGACATTATACTCATCTTATACTTTCAGTTATAAGATGAACCCGAGTTCTGCAGACCTAACGTTCAGTGAGGGGACTGTTGTTAAAAACACTGTGTTGTTTATTTGAAATCTGATGAGGGTAGATCTTTAGTGCTCTCATCACATGTGCACTCAAGAAAGATGGATGAAATTGGTAAGAAGACAGTGGGGAAGGGAGGAGAGCAGCATTTCTCAGACTCTGACGTCTCACTATCTTGTGAGCAGAGAGAAGGGGTAGCATCCAAAAGTATGTGGTCACTCCCCTTAACCACAGCTTCCACATCTGCAGCTTCAACTAACCATGAATCAAAACTTCGCAGGAAGAAAGGTACTGAACATGTGCAGACATATTCCCTCTGTCATTATTCCTTGCACAGCACAACTTGACACTGACTCACAAAGCTTTCACATCTATACTAGGCATCATAAGTAAGTATTATGATGTAGGCATCAAGTGTCCTCAAAAGTTTCCCATGGTAGGAGGTAGAACCTAGTTAGAAGAGGTGGTTACCGGGGCCATGATCTAGAAAGGTGGATTCTTATCCCAGGCTCTTCCCTTCTGTTTCCTGGTTGCCATGAGGTGAGCAGGTTTCTTCCTACACACCCTTCCACCATGCTATTTCTGCCTTGGAACCAGTCTACTATGGACTGAACCCACTGAAACCATAAGCAAAAATAAACCTTTCCTTCCTTTAAATTGTGAGTGTTGGGCATTTTGTCCCAGCAATGGGAAAGTGACTGATATTATAATTTAGAGCTTATTTAAAATATAAGGATTGCCTTAGTGACATTCTCATTGCTGGGACAAAATACCCAATACCCAAAGTTAAAGGAGGAAAGGTTTATTTCAGCTCACAGTTAGTAGAGGTTTCAGCTCATAATCCACTGGCTCCAAAGCAGGGCATCATGGTAGAGGGGCATGGCAGAGGAAAAACAGTCCATGGTAGGGCAGGCAGGAGGTAGCACCAGCAAGCAGTGAGCCTCCCCTTCTCTTTTTTTTTTTTTTTTTTGTGCCGGGGATCAAACTCAGGGCCTTGTGCTTGGAAGGCAAGCACTCTAACCACTGAACTAAATCCCCAGCCCTCCCTTTCTCTTTTATCCCACCCAGCCTATGAGCCTTTTCAGTGGTCCACCCACACCCAGGGTGGGGATTTTCATATCCACACCCAGATCTGTGTTAAACCAATGTAGCTATCACACATGCTTAATCTAATCCCAACATCACACACCCTAATCCAGCACTGCATACCCTGATCCAGCCACCTCCCAGAAGCCCCACCTATGAGAACATGAGGCTTTACGTGGACATCTAGATATAAGCCATCACAATGGAAGATGTGCCTAAATTGTATGCAAATCCTCTCTATCACTTCCCTTTTAAACAAAGGACCTGAACAGCAAGTATTCTTCTATCTGTAGAGGTGGAGTTTCCTGGAACAAATTCTGCACAAACACCAAGTGATGATTGTGCAGAAATTAACTTGTGGTCATGAGCCACACACTGTTCAGGCCATTGGGCTGTTTGCATAAATTCTCATTCAGCCATATCAGGATTATTATGGCCGCTTCAGAGGAGGCATCTCAAGCCCAGGTATCTGAGGAGACTTCCGGCATCAGAGAGCTGGGATGAGCTGGGATTCAAGCCCAGGCCTGCCGATGCCACAGCCTATTTTCCTACAGGCGCATCACGCACCTCCTCAGCACACACTTCTGACTTCGTGAAGAGCAGAGCCACACAGGGGACTGTGACGAGACTGGAGGTCAGATGCCTCTACCCTGCTCATTCTGCAGGGAAAACTGCAACAGCACAATTTTAAACTATCGAGGTTGGATCTTTATTTGACTAGGTTTCACCAATATCTTCTCTTATGTTTAAAATGAAATGGCCATTGCCAAAAGATTAAAAACAATGCTGTAATATGTACTTTCTCTACCCTAGCTCTTCTGTTATGAATTTATCGCCCTCTACAGTAGCACATTTCCTGTATTTGTGTCCCTGCTATGGAGTTTTAATCTAGGAAGCGAGGGTACATCTGGTCTCGCATCTCACTGGCAGAATGATCGCCTGCTCAGGCAGTGAGTAACTCCCGACGCGCCAGCCCCGATTCCGGATGTTTTCATAATATGTTTTCTCTCTCTGCAATCTGCTGGTGAGATTCTGTACTAAAGACACCAGGAGAATGTCCATGCATCCCCTTGGAAGTCAGCTTGTGGCATTCTAGACTGGTAGATTCTGACAGAAAATGAAGTACCCCCATGGAATGGTCCAGGCCAAGTGCACCCTTGTGTTCCAGAGGCAGAAATGGGGGCCGAGAGAAGAGGCAGATTTCCTGGAGCACAGAGCCTCCTGGCATCCACAGCGCCGGGTCTGTGCCTCTCTCAGCAAATCACCCGTCACCATGCAAAGGCACTGCAAAACAGTAAGGGCCCCCGTGGAGCTGACTGTATGCACAACGCAGAACAGAAAACCTCAATTGTGCAAGGGTAGCAGAGAGCTACCAGTTTAAGGAATGAGCTGCAGGAGGGACTGTGACTACAACAGCCATCTGGCCCGCTCCCAGCCCTTTGCACACAGATAGAAGCCTCCTGGGCTCTATCAGAACTGGAAGCCGCTGCTGCAAACACCAGAACCCCACGAATTGCTGTGGTTGCCTCTCTTCCTGGAGCCTCACCAGGGTGTAGCTCGCAGGGCTGTAGCCCTGGCTGTACCATCCTGTGATTTACATATGCTACACAGAGTAAATATTCCAGTATAATGTGACAAAAAAGAGTGTGAGCTGTACACAGCAGACAGGGCACCCCAATAGCCTAGCGCGGGGTCATCTTGCTCTGTGTTCAGCAGCACAGGGAAATTCCAAGCCACCTGTGATGTCCAACACTGTTCAGAAAGCCAGAAGCCAGATGAGGTGGTGCGTGCCTGTATTCCCAGCACTATGGGAGGCAGAGGCAGAAGAAAGGCAAGTTTGAGCCCAGTGTGCACTACTTGTACTACACACACACACATACATGCACAATTAGAAGAAAGAGTTCTGAGCGCTTTCACCATAAGGAAATGTGAGTGATGGAGAAGACAAGCATGTTTAACCTGATGTGAATATTCCACGATACATACATCTATTGAAACATCATATGTGTCTGTCTAGATAGCTCCCCAAAGCCTCACATGCTCATAGGTAGGGCTTTTTGGAGATGGTGTACGATACTGTGATTAAGGGTGTGTGATAACTAAACTGGTTTATTTTAGTTCTAGGTGTGGATGATAGAAGCAACACCCTGGATGTGGGTGGCACCAATCAAAAGGCTTGTAGCCTGGATGGAATATGTAAGGGACAGAAAGAAGTCAGGCTGCTGCTGCTACTGCCTCCTGCCTGCCCTGCTGTGGACTGTTGCTCCTCAGTGACGCTCCTCTACCAGGCCACCCTGCCATGGGGCCAGCGGATCTTCTTATGAATCAATTTAAAAATAAATCTGTGACAACCACCACTCAGGTAAATCTTACTTTACAGCTATTCATCTGTTTTCATAATTAAATTAAGAAATTCTCTTTACAAATTAAGATACAGAGAAAGAGAGACAGCCTTTAATCACAGGACTTAGGACTGGAAAGCACTGTGTGAGCAAGAAAGACCCCAGACCTGCTGCTGGCATGTGGAGCTAAGTAGGATGTCTGTGCCCAGCTTCTGTGAGACAGTAGTGTGCCCAGGTGAGGACTGAAGGCGAATGGCACTCTGACTTCATTCTCATTCTCTGGGCACCAGATGGTAACTGGGTTCATCAAGGATCAAGTAGAGAGGGATCCCCTTCCCAGGACTGAGGTACTGATGAGCAGTGTGCAGAGGCAGAAGCAGGTGGGGGCTCCAGAGGGAAGCACTTAGATGAACGCTAAAGATGCTGAGTGAGCTTTCTTTTTTAAATTTATTTTTTATTAGTGTGTCTGCAATACAAAATGATTGCATTCACAGCGGCGCATAGGGACATGTACACACCACATCTTATTTCTCTTTATTTCCCCTCCCCCTTCTTTCTCATCTCCCTCCCTTCTCCAGGCCCCCTTCCCTTTTACTAAGGATCTGTCTCCCTCTTCCCTCTTGTCTTTTGTTCTTTAAATTATTTATACTTTGGATTTCTCGTATAAGAGAACTTACGAGACATTTAAGTGTCTGTGATTTATTTCACTTAACATTATGGTCTCAAGGTGCATCCATTTTCCTATAAATGACTCAAGTTTATCCTTTTTTATGGTAGAGTAGTACTCCATTGTGTATAACTGCTATATGTCTTTTTATCTTGCAATCTGGCTGACCGTTACCTTAGATTTTTTCAGCATCTGCACTAGTTTTTAGTAGCAGCTCTGCAGAACGATAATATACATAAAAACCAAGTTAATATGTATTTAAAATTCTGCTAAAAAGATTCTGTGTGTATTTTGCAAAAGTGGGTGAAAACGGAAGTTATTTAAATAAATGATCTTTGTGTGCATATTCTCAAATTAAGGATTAACGAGTGGAGGAAGAATAAAGAAGACACAGGGAGGGGGAGCAGGCACTTCCTGAAAGTCTCCGGGTCCCCCTGGACTCCACGGCAAGCACAGCCACCCTTTTCACAGCTTGTCACGCTGCGCTGTGGTTAAGAACGGCAAAGCTTTAGAACTGGAGGCTCCGGGTATGAGAGAAAGAAGAGTTTCTGGCCTGCTCACGTGTTGGGAGTCCTGTCCACAAGACTTCTCCTGGGATGGGACCTGCGGAGGACAAGGTACAGCCCAAGGGGCTACAGGCAGGAGTGAGGCAGGGAAGGAAACTGAGGCAGAGGGGAGTTCGAGGCACTAATCTGAGGCCAGCTAAGCAGAATGAGAAGTACAATTCCAATTTTCTGAATCTCCATTTAAACCCTTTTGTGGAGACCAGGAAAAGCATTTAGTCTTTGATGTCCACACTGCAAAAACTACTTTACTCTAATGAACAATCTCTGTAATTGGGTAATTATTTTCATTGTCTATATGCACTCAGTGCTCTATTTAGGTAACAATGGTATTGTGAGATCTTGGGGTGGGTGATGTTGGTAAAAGGGCCAGGGAATCTTAAAGAAAAGGGCCACATTTCAGCCCCATACTGGGTGGAAGGAACTCTCATCTCTCCAACATCACTTCAAAGGTCTGCAGAGATGACATTTCAAAATCCACCTTGTGGGTATATTGGAATCATTTTTCTTTGATTATTCTTGTCACTTATATTCTGGCTTCTCTGTCTATGAATTGGCCCACAGCAATGTAGAACTCTGTAAAATTAGTTTTGTCATTTAGTATTCTCATTGTGGCGACATCTGCCGTGGTTTCTAGACTTGGTATATTTGTCATTTGTAAAAACACACATCTGTGCTTTTGTCCCATATCCATTATGACAGTGAGCTACTTAACGCATCCCCAATTCCAGCCATCACTCGCGGGTTCATTACTCTTATATAATGTGTAACACTGTGAGTAATAATGCCCAGATGTCTGTAAACATCTACCCCAAAAGAGAAGATTTGCTTTAATGTCAACATGTATGAAGAAGTTTGTTCTTATAGTTAACTCACCATGACACATCAGTGACATGAGAAGAGCAGAAAAGTTAAATCAGTCAGAAAACATCAAAAGTAATACGAGAACCTTTAGTAGGAACCTCTACTCTCCTTGAGAAATAAAAGCCAATTATAAGGAGGCCTTAAAATTTAAAACAGGGTAAAGAATAAAAACAGATTGTGATCCAACCCAAAACCAATCAGAAGTAATGACTGTTTGCACTTTGTGTTAATTATTTTGTTCAGGGTATTCTGTATACATACATTATCACTGACTACATTATCATTCAATTAGGGTTTATGTTGTGTACTTTCATTTCATGGTAGATTGTTCTCGACACATTACTTTTTTTTTTTTGCCACATGGAAGACAGGTGTACAAATCCCGTGAATTTTATATTTTTGTTACCTTCCTTTGGGTTAGGATCTCAGATGGCTGCCTTTGAGAATTCTCTTTTCCTAACACTACATCTACAGTATATTGTTTAACCTACCTTCTATATAGGATATCTCTCTGGCCTGTTCACTCTATAGGTAGCATCTTCGGTGGGTCTGGAATTGGAGTGTGCATCTTTTCCTTCCAAATTCCATAAAGAGTACTCTATTACCCATTGGCTTTTGAGGTGGTAGGCAAAAAAAAAGTCACATACCAAAATCCAGTTTTTCCAACATGGAGTAACCCCAAACTTTCTGGGTCCTTCCTTCCACCTCTGAAATGCTATTGAATTTTGCATGTTGGTTTTGTATCCTTCTACCTTGCTGAGTTTATTAGTTCTGGGAGATTTGATGGAATTTTGGGGGTCTTCTATGGAAAGGATCATGTCGTCTGTGATCAAGGACAGTTAGACTGCTGCCTTTCCTATATACAGCCTCTTTATTTCTTTCTCTTGCCTAATTGCTCTGGCTAGTGTTTTCAGTACTATTTTGAACAACAGTGGTAACAGTGGACATCCATGCCTTCTTCCTGATTTTAAAGGAAAGCCATTCAGTTTTTCCCCATTTAACATGATGTTAGCAGTAGTTTCGTAAATGGCTTTTATTAGATTGAGATAAGGTCCTCCTCCATGTATTTACTTCAGGCCTTTTATCATGAATGGATGTTGGATTTTGTCAAATGCTTTTTTTCGCATCTATTGAGATGATCATGTGATTTTTCTTTTTTTTTGCTTCGATTCATGTGATGTGTTACATTTATTGATTTGCATATATTAAACCATCTGGCTATAAACATGCAGAAGACTGAATCTAGATTCATATCTCTCACCATGTACTAAAGTAAAATCAAATTGGATCAAAGTTCTATATAGTGAAACAGAAACACTGACTATGCTGGAAGATAAAATAGATAAAATTCTCAAAGACATAGGTATAGGCATGGCCTTCCTAAACAAAACACCAATTGTGCAAGAAATAACACTAAGAATCAACAAATGTTGTCAGGTCAAATTTAAAATCTTCTGCACATCAAAAGAAACAACCAACATGAAATTGAAAAGACAACTTACAGAATGTGAATATATTCTGCCAGCTATTCCTCAGACAGAAGACTAATATCTAGAATATGTAAAGAACTGAAACAGGTGGACACCCCAAAATAAAAGATGCTATCAAAAAATGGGCAACAGTGGTTGGGGATTTAGCTCAAGTGGTAGAGTGCTTGCCTAGCAAGCTGAAGGCCCTGAGTTTGATCCCCAGCACCCCAAAAAAAGCAAAAAATGGGCAAGTGAAATGAACAGACACATCTTAGAAGAAGACGTGCCAATGGTCAATGAATACATGAAAAAAAGTTCAATATTTCTGGCCATTAGAGAAATGCAAATTAAAACAACACTGACATTCTACCTTACTCCAGAAAGAATGAGCATCATCAAATTATTTGTAAAATAATTACAAATGCTGGCAAGGCTGCAGGAAAGAAGGAATCCTTCTATTGTTGGTGGGAGTGTAAACTTACATAACCACTATGGAAATCAGTATAGAGATTCCTCAAAAAGCTAAAACTAGAAATTCCATTTGACCCAGCTGTTTCCCTTCTAGGTATCTTCTCTTAAGAGTAAAGACATCATATTATAGTGATCTATGCACACCCATGTTTATAGCAGCATAATTCATAATAGCTCAATCTTGGAAGTGGCCTATATGTCCACCTACAGATGAATGGATAAAGAACATGTGGTATTTACACACGATGGAATACTACTCTGCCATAAAGAAGGATAGAGTTGAGTCATCTGTGGGAAAATGATTACACCTTGCAAACACAATGTTAAGTGAAATAAATCTGATGTACAATCTTCAATGTCACATGGTCTCTCCTATATGAGAAACCCAAAGTATACATGATTTAAAAAGCAAAATAAAAGACAGATAATAAGAAACTGGGAAATAAATTTTTTGCAAGTGGGAAGGGAACCTAGAGGTGGAATGGAGAGGGTTGGAGGAGAGGAGAAATAAACATACAACAAATTAAGATGGGTTATGTGCATGTACCAACTCCCCACGAGGAATGTGATCAACATGTACTAATAAAAATAAAGCCTCTGGAGACACAAAACAGCAGAGGGAGAGTCACATAGGCACACATAAGACGGTGGCTGGCCGGTGAGGGTTGGAAGGCTGGAAGTTCACAGCTGTGAATCCTGCCTTTTCCTTATGTACCAGGCAAAGTGCTGCAGGAGGCTCCAAACTAGAACCACGACTGGACACAGGCAAGAAAGGCTGCAGAGAGTCACCCGGCCACACCCTCCGTCCAGGCACAAGGGCAGGAGGGGCCGGCTGCAGCACCACCCGTAGCCAGTCTTCCGCCCCAGCCCAAGGAGAGGGGTGCTGGAGCTTCCCCACGGGGGTCTGCAGGCGATCTGGGCCTCCACCTCACGGAGAAGCAGCAGACGCACTGGCCACCCGCCTTCATGCAGCCTCATCCCGGGTCAGAAAGGGTCACAGGAGACTGACCTCTGTCACCCAGCCGCCCCCAGACAGAACGGGGAGGAGGGAGGGAGGGTCAGCACTCCGGCTCCTCTTCGCCTCCCGTCCCGGGGCCAGCAGGGCCGGAGAGCACCGGGCGACTGTCCCTAACTGACTCTGAGGAGGGTCACGGTCTCGGGTGCTCACGCAGTATCCCAGCCGTGCAGATCAAAGGGTCTGCTGTTCTCAGGCGCACTGCTCTCGTGGAGAGCTGGGCACGTATTCTTGCAGAGTTGATCTGGTTTCAACACAGGTGATGCAGGACAAAGCCATGCAGCACCATGCTGGCCTTCGTCGCCCATGTTCATTCGTCTCCTCCTCATCATCCCAGCACACACTGCGCATGGACCTACCACCTTCCTCCTGGGCTCAGCACACCAGGGAGTTGTAGCCTCCAAGAAAAGTACTGACAGACTGGAAAGAGGAGTGAAACAAAATTCACACGGAGCCACGACAGACCCTGAGTAGCTAAAGCAATCAAGCAAAAATCGCCAAGTTGGAGGAATCACAGTACAGGGATTCAAAACGTACTACGAAGCCACAATATTCGAGCAGCATAAAACAGACACACAGATGGAGGGAACGCGGCGCAGAGCCCAGGCACACATCCAGGTGTCTATATTCAACTGGTTTTCTTTTTTAACAAAGTCACTGAGATCACACTTCAGGAAAGGAACAATCTCTTCATTAAAGGGTGCGGGGAAATTGGATATTCACATGCAGAAGAAAGAAACAGGACTCCTGTCTCTCAACATACACAAAAGTCAACTCAAAATGGATTGAAAGTTTAAATTTAAGACATGAAACTACTAGAAGAAACAATAAGAGAAACCCTTCTTGACATTATACTAGGCAAACTTTCTTTTTTTAATATAAGATTCCAAACACGCAGGAAACAAAAGCCAAACTAGACAAGTGGAATTATATCTTCTGCACAAAGAAACAATCAACCGAGTAGAGAAACAGTGTACAAAGTAAGAGAAAATATCTGAAAGTAACACATCTGAAAAGGGCTTGATATCAGGGACATATACTCTACAGCAAAAAAGTTAATGAAAAAATAAAAAAAGTATCTGATTAGCTATTTCTTAAAGCACACAGATGGGCAACAGGTGTGTGAAAAACTGCTCAGCATCACTAATTGTCAGGCGACACAAATCAAAATAAGACATGACCCTGCTCCAGTTAAAGTGGCAACTGTCAATAAGACAAAAGATAACAAGTGCCATGAAGGTGTGGAGAAAAAGAGACATTTACACACTGTCGGTGGGATGTAGATTCATACAGTCATCATGGAAAACACTAGGCATGTTCCTGAAGAACAAAAATAGAGCTACCATATGACCAAGCAATTCCGCAGCCAGGCACGTACCCAAAGGAAATGGAATCAGCAGCGGCAGGAGACACCACTCTGGATGTGGTCGGTCTGCCCAGCCTCAGGAGCCAGCTGTTGTCTGCCTGTCTCCAGCCCCACAGCAGGGCTCCTAACTGTCCTGCTTTGGTCTGTTTCCCTGCTCCATGTGTCACCTGGGACTCTGGAACTCCTGCCTCTCAAGTTGCCCAGATCGATCAGACCGGAATCTCGGGGTTGGCAACAGAAATCAATACTTGTAAAGCTCCCGGGTGAACCCAGGGTGCAGTGGGTTTGAGCACAGTGTGTGAATCCCCCCGGACATCTCCAACTTCATTCCTCTCTCTCGGCAGCAGACAGGAACCCCGGACTCGGATGTGAAGACGAAGAAGTTTAACTCCAAGGCAGCCATGCGTTGGCTATGTCACCACCAGTGCTGGCATAAATAAAATAAAACCACAATGCCCTGTGCTTTGTATTCTTAGTGTCTCTTCCTAGCGGAAGATGCCTCTTACCTACTTGAGAACTAATCTGTCCAATGTTCTCTTTTGACTTATTCCTTTCATCTTATTAAAACAAATTCCCTCTCACTTTCATTCTTCCATATCTCGACTTAATTTTAATCCAATAAATGTATGCCAACTTGAAAGCCATAATGATAAAAGCAGGATATACTTACTTTGCTGTACATTTATCTTTTCACAGAATGTAAACACAGCAATAGAAAAATGGCACCAAAGATCAATTATTTAAACAAACATTTACTGAAATCCTCCTATGGATAAAGACTTTAGAAAACACAAATATCCATGGTATAAACACCACCCAGGAGGAGTTTACCTTCTTACCACCAAAGATAGAGATGCAAACAAACAAAGGCAATGAAAAGTACTGGATGCTCTAATGGCCTAACAGAGCGTCTGGAAAATATGCTATAATACACTAATGCTTCCTAAAGGCTGTGTGTGGACGAACTTTAGAAGCTGATGACTGGGACAAAAGAGATGACGCCATTAACTCATTTTGAAAGGGTGTTAAGGATCCCAATTGACTCAAGAGAAACTTGAGTTGGGGCTTGAAAGATAAGCAGAAGCTGGGTATGGTGGAACACACTTGTAACCCCAGCACTCTGGGAGGCTGAGGCAGGAGGATCATGAGCTCAAGCCCCGCCTGGGCAACTTAGCAACTTAACAAGATCCTGTCTCAAAATTAAAACTCAAAAGACAGCTGGGGATGTAGCTCAGTGCAGAGGTCCTGGGTTTGATTCTCGGTACTGAAAAAAAAAAAAAAAACCAAAATTGAGCAGAAACACTCATGGTGCAGAAGTGTATGATGCACTCTGGGCAGAGGGGTGATGGAATATTTCCACTCCAGGCCCCGCTACAGGAGTTCTTAGTCAGTACTCTGGCAATAACCCCCGAAGCACTATGTTTTCCATGTTCCCAATTCCCTGTGCAACCCTTCCTTTCCCATGCTGACTGTTAAACGAGTCAAAATAGAACTGAAATTTTGACAAAAACAAATAAAGTACCTTTATAGCAATGTCTAATGACTGACAATGAATATTTTTCAAGTCAACAGAACTTTTCAACAAATGAAAAGCCCACACCTTTACTAAATGACTTTTTTCTTCTTTTTCATGGTCCTGGGGACTGAACCCAGGGCCTTCACCCTCAGCTACATCCCCAGCCCGGGTTAGGCTTGAACTTGTGATCCTCCTGCCTCAGCCTCCCACAGTGCTGGGATGACAGGTGTGCCCCGTGATGCCCCTCAGTAGAGGCTTCTAAGGTGAATGTCACCAGGAAATGTGACAACCGGGCACCAGGGCAGATAGGATACAACCCACAGTGACCGCGGTGCCCCGCCCTGACCACGCCAGTGCCAGGTACTGCCAACTCAGACAGCCCGACCCTCCCTCACACCCGCTGAGACCAACAAAACCGGCCAGCCCCCGACCCGCTTGCCTGCCTCGCCCCACGCTCCACACAGACCCTGACAGCGTCTGGCACTGTCCTCTCCCAGCTCTTGGGGGCCAGGCAGGCCTGATTTCTTGGTATCTGGGATGATAACGAATCATCTTTGCTACAGCAGTTGTCCCCTGACCTGTCCACCTCACCACACCTGAGTGATAATAAAACCCACATTTTGAAAAACCTGTTAATTTTTTGTTGAAAATCGGGCATTTAATAAAATAATCTCCTCCCCGAGTATGGCAGGGAGGACTCTCGCCCACCCCTGGGGTGGAGGCTCCTGTGCATGCTTCTTCCACCTTCCAGAGGCCTTCACATTTGACTTTTGTCAATTCCCCTATTTAGATGGCTACTTTTATGAGCTGTGATCAAAATATATGCCGGAAGTTTAAATTTTTAAAAATGTGTCACAATAAACAGCACACTGTCCTCAAAGTCTCCCCCCTCACTCTGAACACACGCATCCCATCATTTTTGCCACATTCTGCAACAGCTCTGGAGCCCTCTTTCCTGAGTGTCTTTATGAGGTGTGATCAAAAATACAGTGAATGCTGCCACCCAGTGCCATCCGATGGAAAGGCAGGCTGCAAAATTATGAGGCTGTGTCCTCATCCACCTTATTCACCAGATCTGCACCGTGTGACTTCTGGCTCTTCTCAAAGTCAAAATGACCATGAAAGGGAAACGTTTTGAGTCAGTTCGGGACATTCAGGCAGCCAGGACAGTGTAACTAAAGGCACTCAGGAACGAGGACTCTAATTTTAAAGTAGAGGTCAATACTTAAAATAATTTATTTGCCTTATATTTTTCATATATATTTGGTAATGGGGATTGACCTCAAGGCCTTTGAACTGAGCTACATTTCTACTCTTTTTTATTTTTATTTTGAGAGAAGGTCTTACTAGGTTACCAAATTCGACTAAACTGAGGCCAAACTTAGGATCATCTTGCCTCAGCCTCCCAGAGGGATGATGGGCACGGGCCACCACATCCAGCTTCCTTTGTATTATTTTTTAAAATAATTAAGTACCAAATTTCAGTTCTTGCATTCTTATAAGATCTGATTGCCCTCCCTGAATAAGTCTGAGATGCTGTTTCCTTTTCCTTCTGTTCTTTTCTGTTTTGTGGTTTTAGTCCATGTTTGTAATATATAATGTTCACACTCCTTGTGTAGAGCTGAATCACAAACGTAACACGTCTCCATTCCCTTTCTCGTCCTCCATCTCTCGACCCCCATCCCATCTGAGAAAGATCTGCCTACTTCCTGTTATCTACCTTTTCTATTGCTCTTCATTTATACTTTGAGCTTCTCGTACAAGAGAAACCCTAGGATATTCCATTCCGCAGGTGCGGTTTGTTTCCCACCTTCCAGCACACACGGCCGCCTTAGGACGCCGTCGCCAGGTGTGCAGAGCGTGGGAGCGCAGGAGAGGCGCAGAGCAGCCCCGCCCTTTGACACCTGCCACCTGGGCACGCGCATCCTAGAGAGACATGGGTGACTTCCCAGTCCACACTGGTGTTTCCTCCGACTTTGCACACCTCTCTCCAGTCACTGAGCAGGGCATCCTGAATTTTCTCGATTGTAAATTCTGACTTTTGGGTCTGAGAATGTAGCTCAGTCCCAGAGCGCGTGCCTGGCGTGTGTGGCCCTGAGTTCTGCTCCCAGAGCCACCACCATCATCCTCACCATCCTGACCTTTCCTTCCTCCAGCACCACCATCACCACCACGTCCTCATCAGCCTCATCGGGACATCCATGCCCGTGTCCCCCACCAGAATCCCACCTCACTCTCCACTCCAGGGCTTGTCGATTCTTATTCCAACTCACCTCATCCACGTTAATTATGAGCCACTAAAATAAGAATCACAGTTTCGTGCTCACTATGGACAAGCTGGCTGCATCCACCAGAAACGTGTGGTACGTTGGAGATGGAGGACTGTTTTGACCTTTGGGCACAATTTCCTGTCTTTGTGCTTTCCCGGTGTATTCTCCATGTCAGAAAGTCATAAGTAGTTCTAAGTTTCTCTGATTGTCTGAGTCCACCTTGGCCCCTCACTCTTACTTCCTTTTATGGAGATCAAAGCCAGTTGACATGAATTTCCACAACTTTTCCTCTGCACTCCTCAAGTCTCACCCACCATCCCAAGATAAACCCCTCCATTTAGGTTCTGTGTGTCTCTTTCCAGGTCTTAATCCACCAATTTACACTCTTTTTTCTTTTTTAGTAATTCACATTGATCCCAAGGCCTTTGCATTGCGTTCCATCCCCAACCCTTCTTTTTTTTAAATTTTGAGACAGTACTTTGCTAAGTAACTAAGTTGCCCAGGCTAAGCTTGAATTTGGGATCCTCCTGCCTCAGCCTCCCAGGGTGCTAGGATTACAGGCAAGAACCACCACACCCAGCTTACTTTATATTTTTAAATATTCAAAATACATCTCTTCACCTCAGCCTGCTTTCCATTATTCCTTACTTCACACACATGTTCACACATTCATGTGCATGTACACATACACACACACATATACACACACACACACACACACATCCTCCCTCTTGAAGCCTCCTCTTTGTGTCTTTGCCTCAGACCTCAGACAGCATCTCACTTACAGACCGCCTGGCGAGGGCTCTGCTGACTTTCTCTCCAGCACCCTGAGCCTCCTGCACAGTGTCACTTCTACAGATGGACAGATCCAGCATCTCTGACCCTGAGCGGGCACCTTTCCCCTTCCATGAAAACATCTCTTCCTCTTGACATTTCTATAATGCCCTCAGCACTGAATAGGAAGTCACTGAATACAAAAAGCTCAGATTTCTAGTTTAGGTTTTTAAATCCTCTCTCGTCCTCACCCCACCACCCCAATCTTTCCTCCATCTCCCTGACCTTTACCATTCTTTCCCCACACTCACCTTGGCCTGGCCTGGGTTGCCCCTGAATTGTGACAGGCACCCTTTCAATGGGTCACTCCATTGGTACTGGCCTCCCCGTTTATTCGTGGCTCCCGGGTCATTCTTTCTAACACACATCTTTGATACTGTCTATCAAATCCTTAAATATTTGGGAAGACTGTCCTGAGACTATTATAAAGTCCATACTTCTCACCTATCAGTCAAGGTGAAGCAGAATTCGACCCCAACCAGTATTTCCAGAGAGATCAGCAATTATTTCCCCACACTCAACTTTATAATGAAGCCAACCTGGACTCCTCCATGTCTGAACACACGCTATGATCCCTCTGCCATGCCAAGCCTGGGCCGTAGTTCAGCGGTAGAGGGCATCCTTAGCAAGAGAGAATCCCTGGTCCATGCCCAGCTCTAGAAAATAAAAACCTGTCCTGCAATGCTGAAGCCCAAACACAGCTTCCTGACCGCACATGTCTGCCCCCTGCTGGAGGCCGAGGACTTGTGTGTCCTCACAAGGAACCCCTCGCTGGGATGTGCAAGGAAAGCCGGGGCTCCCCATGAGCCCCGAGACTGACCTGCTGGGGGCCCCAGCTGCTGATTTCTCAGAACAGCTGTTTTCTAATCAGCAAGGTGGGCACATGGCACCCCTCATATAAAACTGACATGAAAATTAAATGAGACCGTGGATGTTAAATATCTAATGAAGTCCCTGGTACATGTCAGACCCTTAATACATGTGTCTCTGCTACACTCCTCTGTACGACTTCATACATCTTTGTGCTTTTCTTAGCCATACACATTTTCAATGTTTTATGTTGGCCATTATCATCATGAAAGTATTGATTGCCACAGAATCTATTTATTTTATGAAGAACTGGTAATAGGCTGGGGGCGTGGGTCTGTGGTAGAGCTCTTGCCTAACATATGCAAGCCTCTGGGTTCAAACCCCAGGACTGAAAAGAAAAACTGATAGAAAAGAGAAAACAAATGTGGAAAAATGAGTTAACACTGGAGTAAAGTGAAAGCATGTCAGAGTAATTATTTAACACTCATATCTATGTAAATTAATACTTCAACAAGTATTTTTTGTGAACAAATTATGATGGATATGAGCTGTTGGTGCTAATATTTTCTGTTCTTTCTTTTTTAAAAAAATTGAATTATTACTTATGCATTCAAGTAAAGCAAATAAAGATTCCCTTGAACCAATAAATTAATTCTGAACTGCAGAAATGGACCTGTGCTATTTGCCAAGATAAGAAAGCTTTGGTAATCAACCCCTGATCAACACAGATAACTGATGGGTCGAGGGCCCCAGATAAATCAAACTACAGTGTTCACTGGGATCTGTGTTCTCGTTTGCAGAACCCCACACCATAGCATCCTTAAAATGGGAGTTTGCTTTCGCTTCTGTAAGATGTTAAACAGCCACATGGTAGAAGCAAAGTTCTCACGCGGCTTTTGTCCTGCTTTTCCAGGGAGGAGGCCACAGTTCGCAGAATGTCAGACACTTCCTGGGACACAGAGGTAGGAAGCACCTACAACCCGGTGTGCCTTTACTCAAAGATTGGCTCCTGTCAGAAACCTTCCCTTTGTGTTTCACATCCTACTCAAAACCATTTCTGCTTCTTTCATTTTAAAAAATATTGTTCTTTGGAAAGCAGTCGATCTAATGCATGAAGAACAACCTTACCATACTGTCGCCAGTCCACAGCAGGGGGCAAGTGTCTCCACAAAATAAGGTTGTTCAGATGATTTAAGTAGGAAGGCAGGGAGTGAAAGCTCTTCTGATTATACCACACCTAAAAAAGAAAGATAATTTAATGACTCTCGTGGAATTAGTTCTTCAGTTCTTCCAGGACAGAGGAACGCATGTGTCAATTAGCCTCACGGCACCTGAGAGCAGGAATCCAAGTGCTGTTCCCGCCTGGCTGACACGGGAGCAGTCAATTCCAGTCTGCTAATTTTATATTTATCTCAAGCATATAATTTACAGCTAAAAATAGATTAATTTTTCCCCAGAACAAATGCAAATGTTGCTCTATAATTATAGTCTCCGAGGGAGAAGGGAACTGAAGCCCATCATTTTTTTTTTTCTTTCTCGGTTGGGAAGCTAATGAAATTTGACCTGCAAATTACAAGTGTGGAAGATGATCAGAAAAAAAATGATTACTTTCAAATTAATAACTGAATGCAGAACATTATTTCTCAAAATGAATTGAATTGAACATTTGCTGAGCATGGAGAATAAAGTTGCACGCCTCTTAGCGAGGAGAAAGGTGAAGGAAGAAAGAAGAGAGAGATGATGTTATTAAAGTTGGGATAATAAGTATCACAAAGATACTAATCAAACCATCACTACCTACATTGCAACATATTCATGTTTTAATGAAAAATAGATGCTCAGTCTGGGAGCTGGTAAGTGTCAAGAAATACAGAAAGCCAACCGGAGTGGTACATCTTATTTCAGCCCACTGAAGCACGCGCTTCTCTACACAGTGCTTTCTTTCACAAGAGACAACCCACTTGCAAGGATTAATGCTGTCCCCAGAAAGGGCAACCACTTCAAGTTTCACCAAAGTTTATGCAAAGAGAACCAGACCTCAAGGCCCTGGCTTCCTCTGACATACCCTGCCACGAGCAGCCGCCCTTTACCCAGGATCCTGCTGTGGCGGCTTTTATGTTCCTGGGACAGCTAAGTAATAAAATATCCTCAAGACCTTTAACAAAACAAAATGCCACAGAATAAGACACTGTTCTCCAATTCATTCTCAGCCCGCTTCCCTCAATGATTCAGAAAACAGACCCCCAATCTCTCTCACATCTCTAACCCCCTTTGCTCAAATATTTTAACTTCACAGAGTGATCCTTGCCAGGCCTCCTTTAAGCTCCAAGGAGAAGGAATGAAGTTTGAGATGGGCAGACCACAGAACCCAGGACATCCCATGAATGTCCGAGGCTGTGCCTACCGGGCGGGACCCCAAACAACAGCAGCACATCTAAAGCGTCTGAAACCTACAGTAGGAACGAGTTCCCGGAGAGAAGAAGTCAACCCTGAGCTGAGCGTGCTCAGATCACATGTCAGCAGCAGGCCGGCTCCTCGCAGAGGCCGCAGCCTCCCACACAGCTCTCAGTGTCACTCCTCGGGGTCCGCCTCACCATGCACACCTCAGACACACCTGCACAGGCACCATGTTTCTGGAAACCACAGAAACTGCATCCTGTTAAAGACCAGGGACAGGCCAATGGAATGTAGAAGCTAGAATCTCCCTTTGACCCTGTCTGAGACACTTCACCTTTTTTTTTTTAATACATGTTTACCATATAAAAAGATTACATTCATCATGAGCTGGTACATGTACATAACACATCTTAATTCTTCTTACTTCCCTCTCTCCTTCCATCTCTAAGACCAAATTTTTTTTTAAGAGACAGAGTCTCACTCTGTAGCCCAGGCTGGCCTTAAACTCAGGATCCTCCTGCCTTAGCCTCACACGTGCTCAGATTCCAAGCATGGGCCATCACATCCAACATGGCTTTCTTAAATGTTTAGCTGGAAGGAAAATATCAGAGAAACAGTGGTAGCCTTTGCCTGGGGATTGCAGACTCTCAAATTTTGTTTTATTTTGCTTCACTTGTTTGTATTACTCTTGGTTTAAAAAAAAAAAAAAAAAAAAAAGGATGGCTTCTTTTCAACTTACAATGACCTAGGACAGTGGCGCATAGAAAGGGAGGTGGAGCTGCAGGGGTGGCAGGGAGCTGGGGAGACAGGGGCTGCCCTCCCCCACCCCACCTCACCCTCCCCAGGCTCTGAGGGTCTGGTTCTTGATTGCTTGTGGTCCCCAGGCCCTTGCCACACTGCACCAGGCACTCTGCCATGTGACTCTGGGCTCTGACCTGGGACTCACTTTGGCCCATGGAGTGTGGAACTGGCAGAGGTTTGACAACACAATTCTGTTGCCATAGTCACCAAGGATGCAGGCTAGGCTTCCCTGCCAGAGGTCAGGACACCAGCTACACTGAACCCCACACACCCCGGAGCGAATTCCTCTGGTTTCATGTTGTCCTGGTGCCCATTCTGAGTGTAACCTGGACCCTCTCAGACCAGAAGGAGGGTTCCACCAACCTGGCATGGCTTCTGGTCCTCATCTCCTCCCAGTTCCTCGACTTGGTTGAACCAGACGTCTGCCTTACACAACTTTCGCCTGGTGACTGCCTCACTGTGGGACAAGGCAGGCAGACACAGCCTACACGACTGCCCTCTGTTCCCTCACACCCCACAGAGACTGTGCGGATGTTCTGGGTGACCTTCTGAAACTTGTGCTTCTTGCTTTAAAGCCACCAATTAAGTCTCCCTGCAGGAAACAATGTCTTGGTGCAGGCTCTTCCTCTCTCCTCTCTCTTTTCTTCCCTTCCCTCTCCTCTCCTCCCTTCCCTTCTCTCCTCTCTCCTTTCTCTCTCCACCTTGACCACCGTGCATGTGACCACTGGGTATGCAATGTACCCTCAGGACCTGTTAGTAATAAAATCTTCACTTCCATTTCCCATCTCTACTAATCACTGTTCTCCATATTGAGGATCCTAAATTAAAACACCCACCATCATCCCAGCTAAAGCCAACAACCTGTCAGCCACGATCCTTAGTACACAAGCTGCCCAGGCTGGCTACACCCTCAGAACCTCCAGACTCCTGAGCTACACGAGAGTGTATTGTTGAGGCCTCTGAGGGTTGTAATTACTGTCACACAGCGATACTGTGGCAAGAGAGGAGGGACACAGTAAGAGACTGGGAGGGTGTGTCACTGTAACAAAAACACAGTGATACTGTGGCAAAGAGAGGAGGGACACAGTAAGAGACTGGGAGGATGTGTTACTGTAACAAACACACAGTGATACTGTGGCAAAGAGAGGAGGGACACAGTAAGAGACTGGGAGGGCGTGTTACTGTAACAAAAACACAGTGATACTGTGGCAAGAGAGGAGGGACACAGTAAGAGACTGGGAGAGTGTGTTGTAACAAAACCTGGAAATAGACATCATTGGTTTTAAAGTCAACAAGTCGGTGACACAGAGAAACTGAGCTGATTTAGAAGTAGCTGATAAAACCTGTAGGAAGGCTGAATAAATGTCAAGAAAACTGCCATAGACAATTGATAGCTTGGTGGTCCCCACTAAGTAGCTTTAAAATATTTGGTAAAATTGCCAAATTTGAAGGTAGAACTTGCGCCCAATACACC
>PVJO010026361.1:0-21239 GCA_004026905.1 Hystrix cristata
GGAAGGAACAAAGAAACAAAGAAACAAAGACACAACAAAACAGTTTAAAGTGAGTGAGCTGGTATCCTAAACTTGCAGTTTTTTGTTTTTTTGTTTTTTTAAGTTATGATTTTCTCTTTCTTCTTTCTAGGGTATCCTTGAGAGCTTTTTGGAATGCTGGTTTGGTGGTCATGAATTTTTTAGGTGGTCTTTATCATGAAACTATCTTATTTTTCCATCAATTTGGAAAGATAGTTTTGAGGATATATCAGACTGGTTTGGAAATTGTTTTCTTTTAGGGACTGAACTGCTTCACTCCAAGCTCGTCTGATCCTTACAGTTTGTGTTGAAAAGTCTGCTGTAATTCTAATGTAATTTCTTTATAACTGACTCTTTGGGGTTTTTTCTTTTGTTTTAAATTTTATTTTATTGGTACATTTTAGATGTGCATAGTGATAACATTCATCATGGGGGATTTGTACCTGTACATGATAGATCTTGTTGCTTCTTTTTTTCCCATTCCCCTCCCCTCACACTTCCTCCTCCCTCCCCATATACAAAAGATTTGTTTCCATTTTTTCCTTCCATTTCTTATATCTCTTGACCCTCTGTTCCTTTCTCCCTTCCTTGTTCCCTTTCCCATTTGGACATTTTCTTCCCTTTCCCAATATAATACATTTTAGTCTTTATTTACACTTTAAGTTTCTCACACCAGAGAAACTACGGGGTATTTAAGCATGTGTGTCCGATTTATTTCACTTAAGAGTATGGTCTCAAGATGCATCCATTTACCTAGGAATATCTGAAGCCTATCATTCTTTTTTTTTTTTTTTTAAGCAGATTTGGGAATTTTATTTTACTTGGTGCGGGGGATCAAACTCAAGGCCTTGTGGTTGCTAGGCAAGCACTCTAACCACTGAACCAAATCCCTAGCAAGCCTATCATTCTTTATGGCAGAGTAGTACTCCATTGTATAAAAAAAAACCACACACACATTTTCTTTATCCATTCTGCTGTTGATGGGCATTTAGGTTGTTTCCAAGATTTAGCTGTTACAAACTGTGCTACTATAAACATGGGTGTGCATATATTGCTGCAGTATGATGCTTTTAATTCTTTGGGGAAGATACTAAGAAGGGAAATACATGGGTCAAATGGAACCTCTAATCCTAGTTCCCTGAGGATTAGGAATCAGTGTCTCCACACTGATTTACAGAGCACTTGCACCAGTCTACATTTCCAAGAACAGTGAAAGGTTCCTTTTTCTCCACAGCCCTCCAGCATTTGTTATTGGTTGTTTGGTTGATAATAGCCATTCTTTCTGGAGTGAGGTGGAATCTCAGGGTTGTTTCAATTTGCATCTCTCGAATGACCAGTATGTTGAAGATTTTTTCATATGTCTATCTGCTGTTTCTACTTCTTCATCTGAGAAGTGTCTATTCATTTCAGTTGCCCACTTTCGAATTGGGTCTTTAAATTTGGGGGGTCTGATTATTTTTTACTTCTTTATATATTCGAGATGTTAGTCCTTTGTCAGAGGAATAGCTGGCAAAATTTTTTTCCCACTCTGTGGATTGTCTCTTCACTCTGTTGGTAGTTTCTTTTGCTGTGTAAAAGCTTTTTAATAAGATCAGGTCCCAGGTGTTCATTCTTTGTGATATTTCCTGGGCAACTGGGGATTTGTTCATAAAGTCCTTGCCTACACCTATGGTCTTCAAGAGTTCGACCTATTCTATCTTCCAACAGATTTAGTGTTTCTGTTTTAATATTTAGATCTTTGATCCACTTTCATTTTAGCTTAGTGCATGGGGAAAGATATGGGTCCAGTTTTAACCTTTGGCATGTGGAGAGCCAGTTTTTCCAGCACCATTTTTTAAAGAGGCTATCTTTCTTCAAGTGAGGTTGTTTGGCCCCTTTGTCAAAGATAAGGTGCCTGAGAGTGTTTGGACCTGTTTCTTCATCTTCTGATCTGTTCCATTGGTCCTAGGGTCTGTTTTTGTGCCAGTACCGTGCTGTTTTTATGACGGTGGCTTTGTAATATAGTTTTAGGTCAGGGATTGTGATGGCCCCTGCTTTGCTTTTGTTACCCAGAATTGCTTTTGCTATTCTAGGTTTCTTTTGGTTCCAAATGAATTTTAAGATTGTCTTCTCTAATTCTGTGAGGTATGCTATTGGTAATATAATTGGGATTGCATTTAATCTGTATAGCAGTTTGGGAGTATGGCCATTTTCATCATATTGGTTCTTCCTACCCAGGAGCAAGGGTTATCTTTCCATTTTCTGATATCTTCTTCAATCTCCTTTTTCACAGTACTGTAGTTTTCAATGTATAGATCTTTTACTTCCTTCATTAGATTGATTCCTAGGTACTTCGCTTTTTTGCATGCTATTGTGAAAGGTGTTGTTTCCCTAATTTCTCTCTCAGTGAGTCTGTTGTTTGTGTACAGGAATGGTATTGACTTCTGAGTGTTGACTTTGTATATGGCTATGCTACTAAATTTGGTTATTAAATCTAGAAGTCTTTTGGTGGAGTTTTTGGGGTCTTCTATATAGAGTATCATGTCATCTGCAAATAATGATAATTTAACTTCTTCTTTTCCTATCATTATTCCTTTTATTTCTTTCTCTTGTCTATTTTCTCTGGCTAATGCTTCCGGAACTATATTGAATAAGAGTGATGAGAGAGGACATCCTTGTCTTGTTCCGGATTTTAGAGTGAAAGCTTTTAGTTTTTGACTATTTAGTATGATGTTGACTATTGGTTTGTCATAGATGGCTTTTATCAGATTGAGATAAAGACCATCTATTCCAATTTTCTGCAGGGCTTTTATCATGAATGGGTGTTGGACCCTGTCAAATGCCTTTTCTGCATCTATTGAGATGATCATATGGTTTTTGTCCTTGGTTCTGTTAATGTGGTGTATCACATTTATTGATTTGCATTATGTTGAACCATTCCTGAATCCCTGGAATGAATCCTACTTGGTCATAGTGTATAACCTTCTTAATGATTTGTTGCATTCTGTTTGCCAGTATCTTATTGAGGATTTTTGCATATATGTTCATTAATGAGATTGGCCTGTAGTTCTCTTTTTTCATTGGATCCTTCTCTGGCTTTAGTATCAGGGTAATGCTTACTTCCAGGAATGAATTTGGGAGTATTGCTTCTGTTTCAATTTCATTAAAGAGTTTGAGAATTAGTGGCATTAAATCATCGGTAAATTTCTTGTATAATTCAGCAGTGAATCTGTCAGGACCTGGGCTTTTCTTTGTTGGTAGGTTTTTAATTACTTCTTCAATTTCACTGGCTGATATTGGGTTATTTAGAATTTTTATATCTTCTTGATCCAGTTTTGGTAATTCATATGTATCTAGGAATCTATTTCTTCTGTGTTTTCAATCTTACTAGAATACAGGTTCTTAAAGTAAGTATTGATGATCTTTATCTGCTCTAGAGTCATTAATCATGTCTTTCATTCTGGAAATGATTTCTGTTTTGATGTTTTCTAGAGCCTCTTTCATCTCCTTTGTTAATTCTGCCGTTACTGCTTCCAAGCGTCTGGGTGGGAAGCTTTCAGGTTGTTCCACTTCATTATCCCCTGGTTTTGCTTTTGGTGAGCTGGAGGTATGGGGTTGCATCTTATTTGTGTGTCTTCTCATTTTCTATTTTTTCTCCTTTAGTTTAGTTCCTGAGTTGATGCTTATCAATTGCCTGTTGCAGGTAGCTTTTTTTGTTAGTTTCGAGAACCTTTTGGAAGTGACTACTTCCTCAGCGATTTCTTACAGGTGTAGCTGGTTTTCATATTATGAGTCTGTTGCAAGATCTTGCCTCTTCAATTTATTGGGGCTGAGAAGTTCCTGTCAATTTGGCCAGCCCTTAGTTCTTTGACCATGGCCTCTAGTGTTATTTGTGACCCTCTTTCAATCTTAGTCTTAGCATGCAAGGAAGAACTGAGTAAAACAACTCTGTCATCTTGGCTAAAGTAGTACAATCAGGAACAACAATAGCATCAGACACAGTCTAGAAAATAACAAACTGTAGTAACTATTGATCTGCCACCTTATACATTATGAACTAGATTTGTGGTTATATAACAATATCCAAAATTAACCAGAAACTTGTATGCAGTAAATACGCCCTCAATATGGTGATTTTACTCTCAGGAGAGAAAATTCTAAAAGAGATTAGGAGGAAAGGATAGAGAAATAGAAGAAGAGAAATAGATGAGAAGCAAGGTTGGAGGCCAGGGGGACATTATGCAAACTTTGGGGAACTGGGAAAGGAAACAGAAGGGAAGGAGAGAAGGAAGAAGTAAAAACAAGGACAGAACAAAAAAATAACAGTAAAAACTAGAAAGTCACTTTCCTATAAAAACAAGAAAGAGATAAAAAACAAGAAAAAGAAGAGCAGAGAGGGGAAAAAATATTAAAAAAAAAATTAAAAATGTCCACTTACAGGTGTGTCTCTGCTGTCACTGGTAGACAAAGTAGACAGACCCAGGTCCTTGTTGATTAATCCCAGCAGTAGATTTTGGCAGGGTAGTGAGTATTTCCAGCTAAGTTCAATAGCAAGGTTTCACCCATTCCATTGAAGCTCAGTCTGATCACTGGCTGTGGGGTTGAAATCCAATTTGTTCAGCTGGAAACACACTGTCTCCCACCTGTTTGGACTCAATTCCCTACCAGTTTGAACTTAGCTCCTTTCCCTCCTTCCAATTTGAGTTTGAACTCTGCTCAGCCTTGCCCCACCTTGCCCCTGCACCAAAAGCCACTAGCAGCTTTTCTGAGTTCTGAGCTCGGCCCTTTTCCAAGATGGTGATCAACCAATTGCCACCCTCTCCTTGGGGCTGTCTGAGATCAGATGACTCAGGTAACTCACCAGCCACTGCAGTCTTCAGTGTCCACCACTCCGCTCCATTCATGTGTCTTTACGTGGAGGCCTCTGGGGTCTCCAGTAGTCACCGTGCATCTGCAGGCTCAAACTGCATTGCTTGCACCGAGAGCTGGGGCCACGAGTTGGGGTTGTGAGCCAGGCCACACACAGAAGCTGTGAGTGGGCGTTGTGACTGTGACCTGGGCTGCAAGCTCCTGCTGTGAGCTGGGCCGTGACTTGGGGCTGTGACCTGGGGGCCGCAAGCCATGGCTGTGAGGCGATGCTATGAGCCAGGGCTGGGAGCCAGAACTCTGGGAGAAAGCGCCATCTGTCTGTCTCTTTCTTCTGGGTTGGTCTCTCCTTTCACTTTCTCTATGGGCTTCAACTCTTGCTTCAGATTCCTGCTGGGTCCCAAGAACACACTTCCCTCCTTTTCTTCCTGAAATTGTTATATTCCAGTGTCTAGACAACAAGTCTCAGAGAGGCTCTTACTCTGCTTCTCTCCACTCCACCATCTTCCTGGAAGTTCTATAACTGATTTTTATTTTTTCTATCTTAGTTCAAAACCAGTATCTTAGAAGAAAAAAATAAATCAACATAGATAAGACAACCTAAAAATAATTATAATTGAAGATAAGTACTTTTAAAAAATCTAGGAGTAGTGGCCCTCTCCCACAGGAGCAAGGAGGCCCCCACTGGACAAGTGCCTCTCTCCCCTATGTGAGTTCATATACCTCTGTGGAATGAGCAGTGCTTGCCACTACAGGAGAAGCAGATATGTGCTACATACATGGTGCCCTATGACAGAAGAGCTTGACAACCCTACAACTCCAAGCTGGCTCTACATTTTGCTTCCCCGTGGCACAGGGCAAGAGAGGTGAGGATTGACCAACTGTTCTGATCCTGGATGAGGACAGTGAGCAAGGAGGACAGGGAGCAACCAGACCCCGAGACTGTGGACATTAAGCCCAAAAGCCCACTTGGAAGCCTACCCTGTGACATACATCCAGCAGAGACCAGACAGCGGATCATGTTTTCCATGATGCAATAGGAACAAGGACATAGCTTATCTTGTGTGGTGACCACAATCTTAGTGGAACAGACAGAGGGGCCTCTGGTGAAGGTGGGCACCTCAAAAACCCGTAGGCCCTAAAGCTAGGTTTACAACTGGCTAGATCTCAAGACTGCAGATCATGGAAAGAAATCACTCATTCAATAACGAAGAAATTTTTCTTTGACTAAATTTTTAAAAGTGATTATAGAAAAGCAACAAATGACTTATAAAGGAAAACCTAATAGAATGGCAGTTCAATCCCTAAAAGAAAACAATTTCTAACCCAGACTAATTTTTTTTTTTTTTTGGTGCTAGGGATCAAACTCAGGGCCTTGCACTTGACTACTCTAACCACTGAGTTAAATCCCTATCCCTTAACCCAGACTGATTTATCTGGTAAAACTATATTTCACAATTGATGGAGAAATAAGATAATTTCATGCTAAAGACCAGCTAAAAAAATTCATGACCACCAAAGCAGCACTCCAATAAGTTCTAAAGGATACTCTAGAATGAGACAATAATACTAACAATGACAAAAGGTCTGAGAGAATGAATACACCAGGGGGTGAGCAGTTAAATAGAAGTAAAAGATAAGAAATCAGCAACAGGAAAATAAGGTCATGATAGGAATAAATCAATACCTACCAGTAAAAATTCTCAATGTGAATGACCTTGTCATATCCAGGGATGGACTATTGCAGAAACAGACTGTTGAGAAACCACACGCCACACAGAGTGTTGGAGAACTCAGGTTTATTATGCCAATGGGCCCAGAGGAGTTCACACTCCAAAGCCTGAGTCCTGAACACAGGGAATACAGGGTTTATATAGTGCTTTAGTTCCGGATCTGTAAGTTAATTTTCAGTTTATTGCTAAATGTTCTACTTGTTGGAAACTAGGCAACTAAGTAACCATGTCAAGCAAACCCATGGAGGCAGAACCAACAGTCAGGGAGAGAGGGATTAGGTAAGCCATTGGCTAGTATGTTTACAGAAGCAGAAGACAAGGGTGGGGTTACAGTTATGGCTGGCTGAATTTACATTGTAGAGGGAGGGGATGTTGATCCTGAGTCTTTCCCTGTCAGACAGCTTGCCACACCATGTCATGCCATGCACTGCTCTGCTAAAAACAGCTCCCAGTGACCCTGAACCTGAACCCAGTGCCAATAAAGAACTAAAAAAAACAAAAAGTTTAATGTAACTAAAGATGATTTATTTGGGGAGAAAAGATAGGAAAGAAAGAGGATAGACAGCTACTGTGAGGTGGTAGGAGGCTTCAGAGCTGAATGCCTCCAAGCTCTTATCCCTGGCTCTTTTTACTGAGGACTAGTGTCTTTCCCATCCCCCAGGTGGGCCCTTGTCAATATCTGATCTATTCTCTTGACTCTCTTTGGTACTAGACTTATCTACCTACAGTCCTTCTGGCCATTTGGTTTCTTCCTGTCCCTTTGTAAGGAATAGATGAAGAGAGAGGGCCTATTAGGAATACAGATTACTTAATGATTAAGTAAAGGAGATATTTGTATATGTGTGTATCTGATGTAATACTGTGCTGATGCTAAAGTAAGAACTTACATATGTGTATATGTATAGATGTCTGTGCACTTATGTGGGTGTGTATCTTAAATATTAAACAAGAGTCCTTAGGTGGCTGTCTCTTATCCTTCTTGCATTCTGTCAAGGGGATGAGGGGAGCTGGCTTTTCTAGTTTTTCAACTCTAGTTTTTTCCCCCCTTCTTTGTCTTTCTAATTGCCCTAAATGCAGAGGCCCTATGAAGGCAGAAACTGCTTTTGGTGGTAGAGGCAGAAATTGCTTTTAATAAATTTCCCTATTGATCTTCCCCCCTTCCATTCCCCCACTCTTCCCTATTTGCTACAGGTTTATTTACATTTTTCCATTCTTTTCCTTTTCATTTTACTTTTCTTTTAACCTTACTTCTCTTTCCCCCTTTTCCCTATCTAACTCTCCTCTCTTTTGATTACTATCTTTTTTTTTTTTACATAATATCTATTGTACTCCTTTGTCCTTATTTCCACTTATGGTTTCTTATATCAGAGAAACAATTCGATGTGTACTGATAAGTGTCTTATTTATTTCACTTAAGAGTATGTTCTCAAGGTACATCCATTTACCTACAAATGTCTCTAGTTTATCCTTTTTTATGGCAGAGTAGTATGCCATTGTGTAGAAAAACCACATCTTCTTTAGCCATTCATTAGTTGTTGTGCATTGAGGTTGTTTCCAAGACTTAGCTGTTAACAATTGTGTTGCTATGAACATGGTTGTGCATATATCACTGTGGTATGATGATTTTAAGTCTTCTGGGAAGATATCAAGCAGGGGAATAGCTGGGTCAAATGGAGCCACTAGTTGTAGATTTCTGAGGAATCTCCACACTGATTTCCACAGTGGGTGGACCAGTCTACTTCCCACCAACAATGAAGAAGTGTTCCTTTTTCCCTGCAGCCCCACCAGCACTTCTTATTGGTTGATTTCTTGATAATAGTTGTTCTTTCTGGAGTGAGATGGTATCTTAGTGTTGTTTTGATCTGCATCTCTTGAATAACTAATGATGTTGAAGATTTTTTCATATATTTATTTGCTACTTTTATTTCTTTGTCTTAGAAATGTTTATTCATTTCAGATGCCCATTTTTGGATAGGAGCTTTAAATTTGGAGGGTTTGATTTTTCTGAGTTCTTTATATATTCTAGATGTTAGACCTTTGTCTGAGGAACAGCTGGCAAAAATTTTCTCCTAGTCTGTGGTTTTTCGCCCCACTCTATTAGTAATTTATTTTGCTATGCAAAAGCCTCTTAATAGGATGTGGTCCCAAGCATTGATTCTTTGTATTGTTTCCCGTGCAGTCTGGGTTCTGTTCATAAATTTTTTTCCAACCCCTATGTCTTCGAGAGTTCTTCCTATTTTATTCTCCAGGAGATATAGTGTTGCTGTTTTAATGTTTAGATCTTTGATCCACTTTGATTTTAGCTTAGTACATGGTGAGAGACATGTATCTAGTTTTAGTTTTTGGCATGTGGTAAACCATTTTTTCCAGCACTATTTATTAAAGAGGCTATCTTTTTTCCAGTGAGGGTGTTTGGCTCCTTTGTCAAAGGTGAGGTATTTGAGTGTGTTTGGAGTTGTTTCTGCATCTTCTAGCCTCTTCCATTGGTCCTCGGGTCTGTCTTCTTGCCAATACCAAGCTGTTTTTATCACGGAAGCTTTATAATATAGTTTCAAGTCAGGGACTGTGATGCCCCCTCCCTTATTCCTATTGCCCAGAATTGTTTTTGCTATTCTTGGTCTCTTCTGGTTCCAGATAAATTTCATGGTTGCCTTTTGTAATTCTATGAAGTATGTTATTGGTATTTTGATTGGAATTGCATTAAATCTGTATAGTAATTTAGGAAGTATGGCCATTTTCACCATTGGTTCTTTCTACCCATGAACATGGGCTATGTTTCCATTGTCTGAAATCCCTTTGAATTTCCTCTTTTAGAATACTGTAGTTTTCAATGAAAAGGTCTTTTACTTGTTTTGTTAGATAGATTCCTAAGTATTTCATTTTTTTGGATGCAATTGTGAAAAGAATATCTTCTGTTATTTCTTTCTCAGTGAGTTTGTTATTGGTATATAGGAATGCTATTGACTTTTGGATGTTGACTTTGTACCCAGCTATGCAAAAACTGAATTTAGTTATTAAATCTAGAAGTTTTTTGGTGTAATTCTTGGGGTCTTCTATGTAGAATATCATGTCATCCACAAATAATGATAGTTTAACTTCTTCCTTTCCTATCTATATTACTTTTATTTCTTTCTCTTGACTAATTGCTCTGGCTAATGTTTCTAGAACTATATTGAATAATAGTGGTGATAGTGGACATCCTTGTCTTGTTCCAGATTTTGGCATTAAAGCTTCGAGTTTCTGACCATTTAGTGTGATTTTAGTCATTGGTTTGTCATAGATGGCTTTTATCAGATTTAGCTATAGACCATCTCTTCCTAATTTCTGTAGGGTTTTTATCATGAATGGTTGTTGGATTTTATCAAATGCCTTTTCTACATCTATTGAGATGATCATATGATTTTTGCCTTTGATTCTGTTGATATGGTGTATTACATGTATTGATTTGCATATGTCGAACCATCCCTACATCCCTGGGATGAATCCTACTTGGTCGTAGTGTATAATCTTCTTGACAATCCATTGCATTCTGTTTGATAGTATGTTATTGAAAATTTTTGCATCTATGTTCATTAGGGAAATTGGTCTGTAGTTCTCTTTTTTGGTGGGATCTATTTCTGGCTTCAGTATCAGGGTAATACTTGCTTCCAGGAATGATTTTGGAAGTACTGCTTCCTTTTCAATTTCATTAAAGAGTTTGAGGAATAGTGGTATTAGATCATCTCTGAATTTTTTGTAGAATTCGGCTGTGAAACCGTCAGGACCTGGGCTTTTCTTTGTTGTAGGTTTTTAATTACCTCTTCAATTTCGATGGCTGATATTGGGTTATTTAGAATTTTTATTTCTTCTTGATTCAGTTTTGGTAGTTCATATGTTTCTAAGACTTTGCCCATTTCTTCAGTGTTTTCCATCTTGTTTGAGTAGAGGTTCTTGAAGTAGGTGCTGATGATCCTTTGAATTTCCATTGGGTCAGTTGTGACTTCACCCCTTTCATTTTTTATTGCATGGATTTGGGTCTTTTCTTTCCATTTTTTGATAAGAGTGGCTAGGGGTTTGTCTATTTTATTTATTCTTTCAGAGAACCAACCCTTTGATTTATTTTTTTTTGTATTGTTTTCTTAGTCTCAATTGCATTAATTTCAGCTCTGATCTTAATAATTTCCTCTCTCATGTGAGCTTTGGGTTTGATTTGTTCTTCTTTTTCTAGATGTTTGAGGTTCAACATTAAAGTGTTTATTTGGGCTCTTTCTGTTTTCCTGATGTGGGAGTTCAATGCAATGAATTTCCCTCTTAGTACTGCTTTCATTGTATCCCATAAGTTCTGGTATGCTGTATGGGCACTATCATTAAACTGAATAAATTGCTTAATTTCTTCTTTAATTTCGTCTGTGACCCAGCTGTTGTTCAGAAGGATGTTAGTTAGTTTCCATGTGTTTATGTGGTATTTTTGTTCTCTATTACCATTGAATTCCAGTTTTATTGCACTATGGTCTGCATGGTATGCATGGTATAATTTCAATTACCTTTCATTTACTTAAACATGCTTTATGAGCTAGTATGTCATCTGTTTTGGAGAACGTCCCATGTGCAGCTGAGAAGAATGTATATTCTGTTGTTGTGGGGTGGAACACTCTGTATACATCAGCTAAGTCCATTTGTTCACAGATTGGATTCAGTTCTGATATTTCTTTGTTAAGTTTTTGTTTAGTTGATCTCCCTATTTGTGACAGTGGGGTATTGAAGTCTCCTATTATAATTGTATTAGTATTTATTTGATCTTTCCTTAATATTTTTTTATGTAGTTAGGTGCACTGATATTTGGTGCATAAATATTAATGATCGTTATTTCTTCCCCTTGGTGTTTTCCCTTGAGAAGTATGTAGTGACCTTCTTTGTCCCTCTTGATCTGTTTTGGTTTGAAGTTCACTTTGTCTGAGATTAGGATAGTTACCCCTGCTTTTTTTCTAGGTTCCTGTTGCATGAAATACTGTTTTCCACCCTTTGATTTTCAGTCTATGAATTTCCTTTTGAGTTAGATGTGTCTCTTGTATGCAACATATTGATGTATCTTTTTTCTTGATCTATTCTGCTAGTCTGTTTCTTTTGATTGGTGAGTTGAGACCATTTACATTGATGGTTACAACTGTTCTGTACTGACTTATCTTTGTCATAGATCTTTTCTGTTGTTGGTTCTGTGTTTCACCTCAGTTTAACTGTTTGTCTCACCTGGTGGATTATTATTTATTAGTGTCCTTGTAATTATAGTTTCCTTTTTCCTTTTCTAGGATATCTTTCAAAATATTTTATAGAGGTGGTTTGGAGGTCATGAATTTCTTCAGTTGTTCTTTGTCATGGAAATATCTTATTTCATTGTTGAATTTGAAAGATAGTTTAGCTGGGTACATCAATCTGGGTTGGAGATTATTTTTTTTTTAAGGCTTGAAATATTTTGATTCAGGCTCTCCTTGATTTAAGGGTTTGTGTTGAGAAGTCTGCTCTGACACTGATGGGTTTACCTTGATAGGTGATTTGGTTTTTTTTTTTTTCCCTTTAACAATTTTCAGCATTATGTTCTTTTGTTGAATCTGGAATCTTGATTATGATATGTCTTGGTGTAGATTTATTTTGGTTGTGGGTAACTGGATTCTACATGACTCACTTAACTGTATGTCAAGTTCTCTTCTCATGCTTGGGAAGTTTTCTGTCATTACGTCTGTGAATAATCTTTTTAGATCCTTTACACTGTCTCCTTCTTTTTCCTTCACCTGATCAATTTTATGCTGTTCTTCTTTGCATCATGTTGCAGTTATTGTACTGATTTTTCATAGTCTTTATTTTTAAGTAGTTTTCCTTTTCATGGTCATGAATGCAGTCCTTTCTTCTGGTTCTGAGATTCTGTCTCTGCTTTCATTTAATCTACTGCATATACTTTCAAGGCAGTTTTTCATTTCTTGGACATCCGTTTGGGTCTGTTTCATGGGTTTCATTTCTTTCCTAAATTTAGTGGTCAAGTTTTCCATTGTTTTTCCAAGCTCCTCTGTTTTTTTAATCTTTGTCTACTCTAAATTCACTAAGCATGTCTTTCATTATGATCATCATCTGTTTCTTAACTCGGCCAATTATTTCTAATCCGATGTTCTCTATAACCACATCCATCTGTTTTTTAACTTCTGCTGCTATCATTTCTGAAAGTTTGGTTGAGTGTTCTCCAATTTCCTCTATTTCATTGTCTTCTGGATTTCTTCTGGGTGAGCTGGGGGTCTGGTGTTGTATTTTACTTCTGGGTCTCGTAATTTTCTTTGTACCTATATGTATTGCCCCCCTTTAGTTTCAGTGATGATTTTTATATTTTGATTATGGGGGATTACTTAACGACAAATATCAATGCTTTCTAAAGAGAATTCTGTTCGTTCAGTGTCTTCTAGGTAAATGTGGTTCTTGGCTTTTGTGGTTGTCTCAAGACCCTGGATTGTGTTAATGATTATTACCTCAGATAATTACAGTATTACCATAAGAGAAAGTACAACTGCTTATAACCTGTATGACACACTTGTTACACTAGTACATTAGCAATAGTATCAATTACATTCACGAAATTGGCCATCCGTGGTAAATATGAACTTTGTATCTTTAACCATAAGAGCAAGGTCAACACTGTTGTAAACCAGAATCCAAAATAAACCAGGAATTTGTATGTAGTGGGTATTCTGTTAGTAGAGTGGTTTTTACCCTGCATTAGGACGGATAATGAGGGATAGGAAAAGGTAGAGGGGTAATGAAGAAGTTCTAGTAGATACAAGACTTAAAATAGGATGTTACTTATACTTTGGGAAACTTGAGTAGATAGTTTAGGAAGAGTGAAAAGTGAGAGTAGTGGGTCAAACCATTTTGAATCTAGACAATATTTACTAATATGAAAAATGAAAGGGAGAGAGGAAATGAAAAGAAAAGGAAAAATCAGAGCATTTGGTTAAGGAAGGAGAGATATGAGCAAGGCAAGAGTCAATTAAGGTAAAAACCTAAACAACAACAAGAAAGAATAGGTAGACAAGAGAATGCATCAGACAGGTAACAGGATGGATAAGAGATAGAGAAAATAAAAGGAGAAACAAAACCAATATGTACATATATTATATATACATACATACAGTGAGATTTCTCTGATGGCCATCACTCTGTGGGGGGCACAGGCCAAAACCTGATTCTATGCCTGTTAGACCTACCGAGTCTGCAGTGGTCAGTGCTGGGTACTATGTTGATCCTGGCCTCCAAGCATGGAGTCTGGGGGCAGTTGTCAGACCGCAGCTCTCTGGGAGATCTTTGGTAGCCTGCCCAAGTCTTCTTATCCTTTATGTCTCTAAAAGTTCCCTTAGTTGTGTGGATATTGTTGGCTTTACTAGATAGTGATGGCTTGGATCAGAAGAGAAAAGGGAAAAAAAAACCCCACTAATAAGAGAGAGAGGCAACAGTGCTTTCTGTCCAAGATGTTTCCCACCTTATTTGAGTTTCAACCTGCCAATGAGTGGGCTAAGCTGGTGCGGATTGCCTGCCCGGGAGTGTGCTGACCTGCTGGCTCAAGCCTGAGTCTAAAGATGGAGCTTGGAGCTGTCTTCCCTGGAAAGGGGCAGAGCCAGCACAGATCAGCCTCCTGCGAGCATGCTGACCTGCCTGCGCAAGCCTGAGTCCAAAGATGGAGCTTGGAGCTGTCTTCCACCTATTGATCTTAATGAAGCTCTATGAGACCTTTATCCTATCTTTTTTCTACCTACAAGCCCCCATCCCAATAGTCTCACTTCCACAAGCAAAAGACACAGATTGGCAGAGTGCATTAAGAAACAAAATTCAGTGGTATGCTGTATGCAAGAAGCACATTTAACCCCGCCCCAAAAATACTCATACACCAAAAAAATCAAAGGATGGCAAACAATATTCCTTTAAGAGGAACCCAAAGAAAAATAGGTGTAGCTACCCTATATTCACACAAACTGTACTTTAAACCAAAATTGAAAAAAAAAAGAAAAAGTGGCAAAGAAGGTCAACACATTAGTTAAGGCAACAATTCAACAGGAAAAGATAATTATTCACATATATCCACCAAACGATGGCACATACAACCTTATAAAATGTGTACTGGACATAATACACCAGATAAACATAAACACAATTATTGTGGGTTACCTCAATAACATACTATCACAAATAGACAGATGAACTAGACAAAAAGCTAACCAAAAAAAAATTAGCATTAAACAAAATCTTTGAACAAATGGACTTAATAGATACTTACAGAGTATTCCACCCCATAGCAACAGAATATACCTTCTTCTCAACAGGATGTGGAACTTTCTCTGAAATAGACCACATACCAGTCAAAAAATGAAGCCTAAGTAAATGTAAAAAATTGAAAATATACCGTGCATATTATCAGATCATATCACTATGAAGTTAGAAATTGATGCCAAAATAAAACACAGAAATTATCCAAATGCATGGAAACTAAACAATATGCTCTTAATAGTATAACTGTAAAGCTTTATTGATCCGTAGAGTTGGCTCTGAAATTACTGTTTAATTCCTTTCTACCTTCAGCAGAAATATAGCTGTCACATTTAGTGCATATTAGCTATGGATCCATACTTGGGTTGCCTTGATATTTGCACTATAATTGTGGATTTTTTCTCTTGAGTGAACTGTGGTACATAATTGGTTGTTATCATATGTTAGTACCCAACTTGTCTTCAATGATATGACAGTAGCTGATTTGTTTGATTTGTAGCTGATTTGTTTGATATTACTATAGGCGATTAGCTTGATATTGGTCACATAATTCTTGCTAATAATGAGTTCTCCTCATGAGCCAGAACCAAGATTATATTTGTGATACTAACAATACTAGGGTACATTTCCAGAGAACTCAGTGTTGGGCCAATTACACTGTACTCGCCCCTCCCAAATTAACTGAGGTGTTCAGATCTTGGGACAGAGACAAAAGACTACAGTTATCCATGCCCAAACTACATCACTGAAAAGCAGACACTAAAGAGATACTAGCAACAAAATCTTTCCAGTATAATCAACTTGCAAACATCAGCACACACACAAAAGAATGGAAACATGAGAAGACAAAGAAACAAAATGCCTCCCAGTACTCCCAACTCTCCCAAAACCAACTCAGGGTGGATAGAGGGGGAGAATAGCATAGCCACATACAAGAACTACTTGAAAGGATAACACAGGTTAGAAAACAGATTAAAGAGGTACTTGGAGGACAAGAAAGTACAATAGATACTAGTAAAAGAAAGACAATATTCAATAGGGAGGAGAATTAGAAAGGCAGGAGGGGGAAAAGAAGGAAAGGATAAAGAAAAGAAAGGAAAAGAGGGGGGGAAATATAAATAAAGCTACTGTAAATAGGGAAGGGAGGGGGAGTGGAAGGGAGGGGTGAAGAAGAAGGTGGGGGAACCAAGATATATCATGTACAGGTACAAATTAACTACAATGAATGTGATCACTATGTATACAATGTACCAATATATTCTTGGAAATAAAATAAGTAAATAAATAAATAAATAAATAAATAAATAAAAAGTTAAAAAAGGAAAAAAAAGAGGTATTCAGAGGAATCATAGAAAATATAAATAAACAGATAATGGAAGTAATAACCAAAATGCTCTGGGAGCTTTCAGAAGACACTAATAAAAAGTTAGATGAACTAAACAACATTATACAAAACCTGAATGACCAGTTTAGCAAAGATTTAGAGTCCATGAAAATATTTCAATAAGAAATCCAGGAGATTAAAATATTATACGAGTATAGGCAGCTGAAGTGACCAGTGTAAGGACTGAATTTCGGAACTAGAAACAATCATGCTTTCAAAGACCAACTACTCACCCACTCGTCCACACTATAACATGTTCCCACTAGCTTGAACCACCAGTGGTACATGCAGGACTGTGGCACTGCATGGCTTGTACCACTGGAGCTACAAATGGAGCTAATCAATTTTATCAGTCTTTTTACTAATAAAATTAATGAAAAGTCTATAAATGGACCAAATCTATTTAGTTGCTTGGATTTCAATAACTACCACCCAAATATAAATATTAGTACTAGTCATACCAATTAAAATTATTACAATAGTTGACAATTTATTTTATTAAATTAAAAGAAATTTTTTATTTATATTTGTGAATTTCTTTAAAACATTTTATGCATAAAGGTGACTGATTTGTGCAGAGTACATAAAACATCATAATGTGTTTGGCTTTATTTACAGCCCCAGTGGCACCCATTTTTCAGTAACATTCTCTATATTGTTTGCTTTCATTTCTTGCTAATCCTAAATAAGTTTCTATAAAGTGATTTTTTTAGTAATATGCACCTATGGCATTTCTTCACAGGATAATAGTTTATCAATAGTAAATTTTCTAAATTTAACATGGAAATCTCATGAGCACCCCATTGCAGGAGTATATAATATGCATTTACAACTGCTCTACCACAAATCAGCTGTTTTACAATTTTTATGCCATTTTAATGTTTTCCTTCAGAAACTGTAATATGATGACATCTAGTCTACTAAATGAACTCCCTTTTCTGCATTATTGTAATTAAACATAAGGTCAGGTTTTATGTTTCCAGGTTTTCCTTTAGTCACCTTACATGCATGATTTTTACCAGTCCTTAACATACAAACAGTTCTTTTATTAGTCCATTTAACAAATTTTACACCAGAATGATTTTCGAAGTTTATGATGTCACTGTGTTTTTGTTTTGTCTTTGCTTGTACTGGTAAAAATTTTCAATATGACTGGACTATGCCAGAAAAATATATGTCTTTTTGTAAAAGTTTTTGTGCTAGGGATATGCTCAAATAAGATGCACATGCATCTCAAGGTTTGCAATTTTTCTAGAACAGACATGTAAATCATAGGTGCAACCACTAGGCAAATATAATTTAAATAACTTTATCCTGCATTTCTTGTTTTTGTTTTTGTTTTGGTCCTGGGGATCTAACTCAAGATCTTGCGCTTGCTAGGCATTGAACCATATCCCCAACCCCTATCCTGCATTTCTTCCATGATTTTTCTACATTTATTCATGGATGCTTGGTTCTGCATGTGGTATTTTCAGAGACATGTAAATAGTTCAAAATGGCAAAGAAATGATTGCATTGTATGGCATTCTTTATACACAAGTTGGCATACATGTTATTTTCAGACTAATATCATGTAGTATCTGGTAATACTGCTATCCCCATAACTAATAATATATCTATAAAATTTTCATCTTGCTAATTGTAACAGATCCCCAGAATTGCTGATGTTTTTTTCTTTTTTCACTAAAGCTGCAATGTATGGCATATTTGTTTCTTCAACTTTAATTTCAAGTATATTATCAGATATGAATAATTTAGGCAATGAAAAAGAATTCCTGAAATTAATGTTTCTTATTACAAGCTCCATGTATCTCAGTTCCACATGCTTGTGTTCTTTTTTTAAATTTTATTTTAGTGGTACATTTTAGATATACATAATGATAACATTCGTTATAGGGAATTTGTACCTGTACATGATATATCTTGCTGCTTCTTTTTTTCCCAATTCCCCTCCTCCCTTCAAACTCCTCTGCCCCTCCTTATTTACAAAAGTTTTGTTTCCATTCTTGTGTGTGTGTGTGCGTGTGTGTGTGTGCTGGGGATTGAACTCAGGGCCTTGCAGTTGCTAGGCAAGTGCTCTGCCACTTGAGCTAAATCCCCAGTCCCTGTATCCATTTTTTTCTCTCTCTATTCTCTTTTTTTTCCTCTTCCCTCCCTTCCTTTCCCCTCCCCCTCCATTTTTCCTCCTCCCATTTGAACAATTTCTTCCCTTTTCCCAATATAATACATTTTATTCCTTATTTATACTTTCAGTTTCTCACACCAGAAAATCAACGTGGTATTTAAACATGTGTGTCCAATTTATTTCACTTGAGTATGGTCTCAAGGTGCATTCCTTTACCTAGAAATATCTCAAGCTTATCATTCTTTATAGCAGAGTAGTACTCCATTGTATAAAAATAAACCACATCTTCTTTGCCATGTGCTTATGTTCTATTATGTTTCTTTCTATTATCAGATGCAATTCTTCCTCTTGATCTTCTATATTCATATCCAGATCTACACTATGCTCATTGAATGTATTGCCCACAAGATTACATTCATCCAACTCTAATGCATCTTTGCCTGAAGAGTAATAGGTCATGACCTTTGCTTCTGATCAGATATAATTATAGATTCATCTGATGAATCATCCACTTTCTATGTTTGACACTAATGAGGAAAAACTTTACAAAATTGAAATATTCTTAAAATTTGAAAAATGAATATATAGAATATATTTGCATATATATACACAAATATAGACTATATTTGCATGTGCGTGTGTGTATATACATATATATACAAAAGTTATATAGTAATTATGAAGCAAAAATCCCAAATGAAAATGAGACCCACCAAAGAGTAACAAAACAAAAACTTACTGCTAAACTTAATAATAATCTAGCCATGAAATAACAATGACTGTTTTTGTTTCAGCATCTTATATTAATACACAAGTTAGCTATATATACCCAAGTTAGCTATATAACATCAGGTGATCGAATTCAAATCAGAGTCACTGGGCAGCAAGAGGTGAATTAAATTTGAAGCTGACTAGCAGCAACACATATGAATTATGGCCCTATGGTGAATGTGTTAAAAATATAGGACATTGGAAATAGGAGAGTGCAAGAAGAAAAATTTGAAACTTTAAAGTATATGACATGAGAAGGAGAGAGAAGTGGGGTAAAGGAACCTATTAGAGGTAGAGGGATATTCATAGAATTAGGTGAGCATAACAGAAAAAAAATGATTAAAAATAGGTGATAAAAAGTGAGGAAAACATAAGTATGATATGAAGAATAAAAACAAGAGAGAAAAATTGAAGGTACAAAAATTAAAAGACAGAAGAAGAATAATAAAGAAAGAAAACAAAAAATAAGCAGGAAAAAGAGAAAAAAAGAAGCCAGAAAAAAGTAAAATGGAAAATTCCCTGAACTTCAATAAACTAGCGAAGAAGAAGAAAGAAAGAAAAATAATACACACATGCACACACACACACACACACACTCATAAAAAAAATAGAAAATGGAAAAAAAGAAAAAAGAAACGTCTCTGTGATTTTTGAATGCATGATTTTCTTCTAGGATCTACAATTTTGGGTCAGTGTCCAGTCCAGTCATGTCCCTGCTCATGCTGGAAGATAAAGAAGGCAGTCAGACCCCAGATTTATGCTGGATGTGGGCATCAGCAGACAGTAGGACAAGGGCACCAATGCCATAATTTTCAGATCTAGAACAATTCGAGCTGGGGCTGGTCTCTGATAGAGGGAGCCAGGCCTGTGTCCTTTAGCTCAAACCCTCAGGGGTTCTCTTTCCAGTCTTCTCTCTGACTTCCAGCTGTATCTCTGGGCTGTCTCTCACCCAGTCATTCTGGGTATGTAACACTAGAAGTCCTGGAGTACAACCGAATGGCTACTTTGGGTCCCAGATTTAAACAAGCAACCCTTCCCTGGGATGGTGTCCAGCCAAGCACTCTCTCCAGGGATATGGTGGGTGCTTGTACTAGAGTCACTTGCCTGCTGTTCCCTGTAGAAAGGCACACTGGGAGCAGAGTCCTGTGCTCTACTTGCGGATCACAGCTACTGCTGGTCCAGTCAGTTCTGCTGCACGGTTTCTTTCCAAGGACAAACTTCCCCTTCATTTTAGTAGCCTCAATCCACAAAGAAATTGCAGGCAGGTGGTCCCACTCTTCTCTGCATGGTGTTCTGTTTCTTCAATTTCTCTGTAGTTTTTAAATTTTCATTTGTTTGTCTTTTCAGATCCCTTCTGGCTCCTGGGGAGCTACTTTCTTTGTTTCTTCTCCAAATTGTTGTTGTTTTCCAGAGTCTGGATTTTGAATCTTGCAGAGATTAAGTTGTCACTCACCAGTGCACCATTTTTTCTCTACTCCTCAAAATTTTTAATTAAATTGAAAGGGAAGGAGTACACCATAAGTTATTCTGGGGAGCTACCATTGGAGGACTCTAAAACCAGACAAGGACTGAACCAAAAAGAGAACTATGTGCCAATCTCTATAATAAGTAAAGATGAAAAAATCTTCAACAGAACACTGGCAAGTAGGCTTCATCTTTACTGGCAAGTAGGGATTCAAGGACTGTTCAGTATATGCAAATCAGTAAATGTAATACATTGCATGAACAGAAGTAAGGACAAAAATCACATGATCATCTCAATAGATGTAAGGAAAAACTTATGACAGAGTCCAACATCCTTTCATTTATAAAAACACTAAAGAAAATAGGTATAGAAAGACCTTATCTCAATCTGATATAAGCCATTTATAATAAACCTACTACCAGCATCATATTAAGTAGGGAGAAGCGGAAAGCTTTCCCTCTAAAATTAGGAGTGAGACAAAGATATCCACTATCACAACTTCTGTTCAACATAGTCTTAGAAACATCAGCAATACCAATTAGGCAAGAAAAAAGGGGACATATATATATATAGGAAAGGGAGAAATAAAATTGTCATTATTTGCAGATGACATGATCCTCT
>PVJO010026362.1:0-21085 GCA_004026905.1 Hystrix cristata
AGACACTTCTCAGATGAAAAAGTAGAAACAGTAGATAGACATATTAAAAAGTGTTTGACATCACTGGTCATTCAAGAGATGCAAATTAAAACAACCCTGAGATTCCACCTCACTCCAGGAAGAATGGCTATTATCAACATATCAGCCAATAACAAATGCTGGAGGGGCTGTGGAGAAAAAGGAACCCTTCTCCACTGTTGGTGGGAATGTAGACTGGTACAACCACTATGGAAATCAGTGTGGAGATTTCTCAGGGAACTAGGACTGGAGATTCCATTTGACCCAGCTATTCCACTTCTTGGTATTTTCCCAAAAGAATTGAAAGCATCATACTGCAGTGATATATGCACACCCATTTTATAGCAGCACAGGTTGTAATATCTAAATCTTGGAAGCAACCCAAATGTCCATCAACAGCAGAATGGATAGAGAAAGTGTGTTTTTTAATACAATGGAGTACTACTCTGTCATAAACAATGATAAGCTTGAGATATTCCTATGTAAATGGATGCATTTTGAAACCATACTCTTAAGTGAAATAAATCAGGCACACATGTTTAAATACTGCATCGTTTCCCTGGTGTGAGAAACTGAAGTGTATGTAAAGACTAAAATGTATTATATTGGGAAAGGGAAGAAAATGTCCAAATGGGAAAGGGAACAAGGGAGGGGGAAAGGAACAGAGGGACAAGAGAATTAAGAAATGGAAGGAAAAAATGGAAACAAAGCTTTTGTAAATAGGGAGGGGGGGTGAGGGGAGGGGAATGGGAAAAAAAGAAGCAACCAGATCTGTCACGTGCAGGGACAAATCCCCTATGATGAATGTTATCACTGCGTACATCTAAAATGTACCATTAAAATAAAATTTAAAAGATTAAAAAAGTTAATTATAATACATACTGATTAGCAAACACAAGAGAAAACCAACAGTTATAAAACACATAAGGCAACTACACTAAAGCAAAGTACATTTTTAGATACATTGTCAATGCCTGAATATAGTAACTGTATTTTTTTCTCTATTTTCCAATTATTTGTCTATTATATTGCATTTCATTTATCTCTGGAGGTTCTCATATGAGAGAAACCGTGTGATATTTAAACTTGTGGCTGACTTACTTCACTTAATATTGTGGACTCAAGGGGGATCCAGTTTCCTACAAATGACTCCAAGTTTATCCTTCATAGCAGAGCACTACTACATTGTGGTTAAACACCAGATTTTCTTTATTCATTCATTTCTTGATTGACATATGGACTGGTTCAAGAATTTAACCGTTATGAATTGTGCTCCTGTAAATATGGCATGCTTACATCACTCTGCTACCAGGTTTGTAACTTTACAAACTCTAGGTGCCTTTGGGGAAGGCACCTAGAAAGGAAATAGCTGGGTCAAATTGAATCAATCTGTCTCTCTCTCTCTCTCTCTTTCTCTTTTCTCTTTGAGGAATATCTACACTAATTTCCATAGTGGTTTCACCAGGTTACATACTTAAACAATAAAGAAGTTTTCATTTTTCCCACATTCTTCTCACCATTTGCTTTTGTTTGATTACTTGATTATAGTCATTCTGTCTGGAGTGAGATGGAATCTCAGTGTTCCTTAAATTTTAAGTTCACAGATTATCATTCACCTTGAGCAGTTTTTCATTTTTTTTTTTTGCCATTTGTACCTTTTCATCTGAGGTGTCTATGTATTTCATATGCCCAATTTTTGTTTGGGTCTTTAATCTGGGGAGTTATGACTCTTTTTGAGTTTATATTTTAGATATTTGTTCTTTGTGTAAGCAATAGCTGCCAAAATTTTCACCAATGTCTATAATGTCCCTTCACTCTGGTCTCACACACTGTGAAGAAGTTATTTAACTTGACGTTCACTCACTGATTCCTGGCATCTTTTCTTTCTAACCTGGGTTCCATTCTGAAAACCTTTGCTTACATCAAAGACTTCAAGATTTTTATCCATTTTGTCTTCCGGCAAATTAATTGTTTCTGTTCTAATGTTTAGGTCTTTGATTCATATTTTAGCTTATTTAAGTGCATGGTGAGAGATAATTCAATGGATGGCAAACAATATTCTATGCAAAAGGAACCTAAACAAAAGCAAAAATTGCTATCCTAAATTCAGGCAAAGTGGATTTTAAGCCAGCAATTATCTGAAGAGAAAAGAATGGTTACTACATATAGGCAAAGAAACAATTCATTAGGAAATGTTAACAACCACGAACATGTCCACACCAAATAATGGTGCACCCAACTTCATAAAACTGTTATTAGGTATGAAAAATGACATTAACACAAACAGTTTTGTAGCAGGGGACCACAATACTGCACTTTCAAAAATGGATAGATCTACTGGGCAGAAAATGAACAAAGAAATATCAGAGTTAAACCAAGTCTTCAAACAAATGGATTTAATAGACATCTATAGAATATTCCATGCAAAACAACAGAATGCATATTCTTCTCATCAGTACAGGGAATTTTCTCTAGAATAGTCCACACACCAGACCATAAATCATGCTTAACTAAATGCTAAAGAACTGAAATTATCTAATGAATATTATCAGATCATAGTGAAATGAAACTAGAAATCAATGGTAAAAGGCATCACAGACACTATGCAAACACATGAAAGTTTAGTAATACCCTCTTGTATAATCAGTGGGTCAAAGAAGATATCAAACAGATTGTGCAGTCAAATGATAGTGCCAGTATAGCATACCAAAACCTATGGGACTCAATAAAAGCAGTCCTAATACAAAAATTTCTAGAAGGGAATTGCCATATCAGAAAAGCAGAGCGAGCTTAAATAAATAAACTAAAGATGAGATAAATAATCTCAAGCATCTAGGAAATCAAGAATAATCCAAACTAAAAGCTAGTATGATGGAGAAAATTGTAAAGATTAAAGCAGAAATTAATTA
Source organism: Hystrix cristata (assembly GCA_004026905.1). NCBI lineage: Eukaryota > Metazoa > Chordata > Mammalia > Rodentia > Hystricidae > Hystrix > Hystrix cristata. The sequence continues at coordinate 2,928 of PVJO010026362.1, forward strand.
ATGAAGTCAAGTCTAAAAAATACAGACTTAATGATTTAGAGAGTTGGTTCTTCGAAGATGAACCACAAACCCCCGGCCAGTTTCTCAAAAGTAAAGAAAGAACACATCCAAAACCATGCAATTAAAAATGAAAAAGACAAAATCAGAACAGATTCTTCCTAACTTCACAAGATTATCACTCACTGCTTTGAGAAACTATATTCTAATAAAAAGAAAAAAATTATAAATGAAATAGATAAAGTCTTAGATATATCTGAATTAGAAAATCTGAAACAAGAGGCTATAAAAGTCCTGAATAACCCAATCTCAGTCAATGAAATCAAATAATTAATTAAAAAATCTATCAACCAAGAAAACCCTAAGTACAGGAGGAGTCACTGCTGAATTCTCTAAGAACTTTAGAGAAGATCTAATGTTAACTCCTCAAACTCTTTAATGAAAAGAAATCAGAAGGAAATTAGTACTCTCAAAGTGATTCCTAGAATTATGGATTTCCTTATTCCCAAAACCAGAAAAAGACCCATTCAAAAAACAGAATTTTAAGGCCAATCTCTTTAATGAACACAAATGCAAAAATCCTCAGTGATATACTGGAAAATAGAATACAGTGAATACAGTAAAAGATCATATAATGTGACCAAGTAGTATTTAATCCACGGATACAGTTATGGTTCAACATGTGTGAATCAATAAATGCAAATACACCTCATAAACAGAAGCAAGGATAGATATCACACGATCATCTAAATAGATGAAGAAATGCATACCATAAATCTGACATCTGTTGATGATGAAAATACTGAAGAAGTTAAGAATAGAAGGTCATTATCTGAATTTGATGAAAGGTGTTTATGAAAAACCAAATGTCAACATTATACCAAAAACAAAGAAGATGAAATCTGTCCCTCTAAAACCAGTAACAAGACAAGGATGTCCATTATCACCCTCCTGCTCAATACAGTTCACATAACATTAGCTAGAGCAATTAGACAAGTGAAAGAAAGAAAAGAGATATGGGTGGGAGAGGAAGAGGTTAAATTATCCTCATTTCCAGATAAGATGCTCTTCTACATAGAAGACACCAAAAATTCCACCAAAAGACTCCTAGAATTAACAACCAAATTCAATAGTATAGCAGAATATAAAATGAACAAACAAAAATCCACACTTTCCTGTACACCAATAACAAACTCACTGACACAGAAATCAGGCAAAAATCACCTTTCACAATAACATCAAGAAAATAAAATGCTTAGGAATTAACAGAGGAAGTTTGATATATCTAAAGTAATATATATACGTGGTAGTCTGATAAAGGAGATTGAAAAGGTTAGCAGAAAATGGAAAGATATCTCTTATTCCTAAACTGGCAGAACCAATGTAGCCAAAGTGACCATACTTTCAAAGCTAATATAGGGATGTCAAATAATGCCTGTCAATAGCAGGAACATTCCTTACAAAAGATTAAAAAGCAATCCTGACATTTCTATGGAATCAGAAGAGACAAAAATAGCAAAAGCAATTCTTGGCAACAGGGATAAGGTAAGGGTCATCACAATCCTGAACCTCAGACTACACTACAAAGCCACAGTCACAAAAGTAGCATGGTACTGCCAAAAAAACCCAAAAACCTAAAAAAAACCAAAAAGCAAAAAACTGACTTTTGGAACAACAGAACAGAATAGAAGGTACAGAAACGACTCCACGCAACTCACTTATGAGATCTTCCACAATGGGGCCCAAAATCTTTTAGGTGGAGGAATGATAGACATCCTCTTTACTAAATGGTGCTGGGAAAATTGGCCATCCACATGCTGAAGAAGAAAACTTCAGAGCTTTTCTCCACTAGTTGTGTTATCTGTCACATGGAAAAGGACTTTCTAAGTATATGACTTTCTTTGGATGTTTTGAGATTATTTGCCTCTCCAATGGTACTCTCTTTTACTGGAGGCTCCGTCTGTCGTTGCTCTCTGAAATGCCTTTGATTGGAAGACTGGGTAACTCACCAGTGTTTCTGGCTCCTTACTGAATTTTGGTATTCTATTTTCAGTCCCTGTGACCTTGAAGGACTAAGGCCAAAACATGATGTTTGTTCTTTCGTCACAGCTTTGGTTTCCAAGTCTAAGTTGTAGAAAATTCAGAAGGCTTATTGCACAAGCCTTAAGGTATGAAGAGTGGGTCCTCATCTCAACCAAGGTTAACTTATTTTTTTGCATATTAGGACTCTGTGTCATAGCTGAAGGACAAAAATGATACCTGTCTGGTAGATGAAAGCTGCTCACACTGTGCAGTGGGTGAATATCTGCAGATGATTAACAAACAACATTTGCAAGATGCTACAAGGAGAAACAAAAACAGGATTAAGCAAAGCAAATGGTGTCAGTGTAAGTCCCAAACTGAGAAATGTACTAAGTCATTTTTGCTCAGAACATGGTTTAAGAGTACTTGTTAGAATACTTTCCTTGGATCTGGCTGCAAATATTTTAAACAAAACACCAGAACTCCAGATGACAAGACTTGGAATAGATACTGACAACACAGTGAGAAAGTTCATCAACTGACAGCACAAAATAAAATTAAAAAAAAAAATTTAGTACATTTTTGGTTCACCATGATTACATCTATTGTGAGGCGTTCGTACATATATATAACACATCTTAACACTTTTCACATTTCCTTTCCCTTTAACCCTTCCCATTCCTCCATTCTTGGTCCATTTACACCTACCTCTTTATTTCTTATTATGTATATTTTATTTTGCTCCTTGACTTGTATATACTTTGCCATTTTCATGTAAAAGAGACTAAATAATGTTTAAACTTCTTTGATTTTTTTCCCTCAACATTATGGTCTCAAATGTATCTAATTTCCTACAAAAGATTCTAATTAATCCTTCAAAACAGAGTAGTATTCCATTTTTTATAAATACTATATTTTCTTCATCTGTTGATGGAGATGTATACCACTTCCAAATGGGCTATGATAAATTGTGCTCCTATAAAAATGGGTAAGCATGCATCACTGTCATATTGTCTTTCATTCTTTTAGGAAGACATCCAGAAGTAGCACAGCTAGGTAAAATGGAATTTCTGTTTTAAAATGTTTTTTATGAATATTCATATTAATTTCCATGGTGGTTGCAATAGTTTACATTCCTACCAACAGTGGGGAAAGGTTCTTTTCCCCCTACATCCTTGTCAAGTATGTTTTAATTTCTTGATAATGTCCATTAATTCTGGAGTAAGATAAAAATTACTGTGTAATTTTAATTTGAATTTCTCTGATGGCCAGTGATGTTGAAACTTAATTTTTTGCATGCATAAACTGGTCATTTATACTTCTTTTGAGAAGTATCTTTACATTTTATTTGCCTAACTTTTTTATTATCTTTTTTATTTGGCATGTCTAACATTTTTGAGTTCTTTGTATATTCTAGATAACAATCTTCTTTCTGAGGTGAAGCTGGCATTTTTTTTTCCAATCTGTATGTCTGTTATCAGGCTGTGCATTGTTTCTTTTAGTGTGTAAATTTTTTTCTTCTTCTCTGTTCCATTGATCCACATGTCTGTTTTTGTGGCAGTACCATGCTGTTTATCAATGTAATTTTTTTATTATAATTTGAATTCTGGAGCTCTGGAATTGTGATGCCTTTTTGCCCAGGATTGCTATGCTATTCTGTATCTTTTCCAGTTTCCTATGAATTTTAGGATTACTTTGACTAGATCTGTGCAAAAAACTTTTAGTATTTTTATTGAGATTGCATTATATCTATACAACACTTGCCGAAATATAACCATTTTCTTAATGCTGGGTTGACTATCCAAGAACAGATGTCTTCCCATTTTCTGATTGTCTCCTCAGTCTCCTGATTTTCAGTGCACTGTAGTTTTCACTATAGAGGTCTTTAATACCCTTCACTCGGTTAACTTTTCTTGATGTGATTGCAAATCATAGAGTTTTCTTAATTTCTTTGTCAGTGGATTCAGTACAGTGTACAGGAATGCTCTTCATTTGGGGGCATTGATTTTCTCTCCAGACACATTACTGAAATTGCTAAAAACTGGACAAGTCTTTTGGGGAGAGTTTTTTGTAACTTTCTGTAAAGAATCATGCCAGCCAAAAATAATGGCAATTTGAAATCTATTTTTGTGTATGTCCCTTTTATTTCTTTCTCTTGTCTAATTTCTATACTTAATATTTTGAGTAGTATGTTAAACAGGAAAATTATTAATGGACAAACAAGTCTTGTTCCTGAATTTAGAAGAAGACTCTCCAGCTCTTTCTGATTGAATATGATGTTGATCATAAGTCTGTCATAGATGACTTCTATCTGATTGATTTTACATAAGTAACTATTTTCTTCAGGCTTTTTGTCATGAATATATGTCGGGTTTGGTCAGAACTTTTTCTGCATCTATTGAGATAATCACGTTTTTTTTTTGTCATTCTCATTTTCACGTGGTATATTAAAATTCTGAATTCTCTTATGTTGAATCATAACCTCCAACCCTGGGATGAAGGCTACATGGTCACGATGTGTGATCTTTTTGATTATTTGTTGCATTCTATTTGCCAGCATTTTGCGGAGGGTTTTTCCACCCATACTCATTGAAGAAATAGGTGTATGCTATTATTTACATCCTTTCTGGTTTTGCAATCAGGGTAGTGCTAGAATCCAGGAATGATTTGGGGCATACTCCTTTCCTTTCAAATGCATTACAGAATTTGAGGAGTACTGATATTAAATTATCCCTGAAGATGTCATGAGCGTCAGTGGTAAATCCGTGAGGTCCTGGGTTGTTTTCAGTTGGTAAGATCTTTATTCCCACATTTCAGTGACTGTTACAGAATTGTTTGGAGATTTTAAATCTTCCTGGTTCATTTTTATGAATTCATATTTATCCAGGAATATGCCAAATTTTTCAAGATTTTTCAATAGGTGGAAGTATAAACTTTCACTTTAGTTACTAATTTTCTTCTGAAAATCAGCAGTTTCTATGGTGCTTTTCTCTTTTTCTCTTCTAATTACATGGAAGTGGATCTTCCCTCTTTAATAAGTTTGGCTCAGTATTCTTAAATTTATTTATTACTTTACAGGGCTAGCTCTCATTCATTGCTTCTGTGTATTTTTTAGACTCAAATTTATATCTTCTACTTTCTTTTTATGCTTTATCTCCTTCAACAAATTTTTGTGGTGGTCAATTCTTATTTTTCTAGATTTTATGGTACATCATTTGGTTATTTATATTAGCTCAATGTGGTTCTCTAATATTAAGATTCATAAAAATAAACTTCCTTCTTAAGACTGCATTTAGTGTGTCCCACAAGTTTTGGTATGTTTTACTGGCATCTGTTGATTCTAAAAATTTCATTTCTTGTTAGATTTCTTCTGTGATCCATAGAGTTTTGGGGAAATGTTATTTAATATCCTAATGTTGGTTAAATTTCTGTGGTTTCTTCACTGGTTGATTTCTTATTTTTAGGGCAGAATGATCTGATAGTAAAAATGGGATGATTTTTATTCTTTGTTAACATTTAAGCAGTCTTTATGCAATAGCACATGGTCTATTTTGTAGAAAATTCCATGTACAGCTAGGAAGAATATACATTTTATTGTAATAGGAAGAAAGTATTCCGTTGATACCTGTTAAGTCCATTTATTCCAATGGTACCATTCAGCCTTAATTATTTGGCAGGCAGATTGGTTATTTTATCCATCTGCTTGTGAAAGCAGGGCATTGAATTCTGTCATTATTATTGTGCTGGTAATTATTTGATCTTTATTTCCCATTAGTTTTTACTTTACCAAGTTAGTGTACCAGTAGTTAGTGACTATATATTACAATTGTTTATATAATGTGTAGCTGCATTCTTTACTTCTTCTGATCAGTTTTAGCTTAAAGTTTACTTTGACTGAGAATAAGCCTGATGCTCTTGGAGTTCTGTTGCATATAATGTTATTTATTATCCCTTTTTTTATTTCTTAATTTCCTCCTGTAATAGATTAGTCTCTTGAATGTAGTAGCAATTTGGTTTTAATTTATTCAGTGTTCCAATCCTTGTCTTTTACTTGAGCAGTTGAGGATATATACATTGAGTGTTATTACTGAAAGTTGTTGACTTATTCCTGTTACTGAGTCGTTTTTTCTGTTCTTAACTCCTATAGTTCTCAGTTTTTGTTTAATTATTCATTTTTTATCGTTCATTCATTCCATGCATGTTTCTGGCTTTATTGGGTTCATTGTTTCTATCTAGTACACTCTTTGAGTATTTCCTGGAATGCTGGTTTGGTGTTCATGAATTTCACAAGATGTTGCTTGTACTAGAATATCTTTATGTCTCTATCAATTTTGAAATATAGTTTTGCAGGATATATGTGTCTGTATTGGAAGATGTGTTATATTTAGATTTTAAAATCTTCACTCTCAGGTTTCTTGGCCTTTCATTCTCTTTTGAAAAATCTGCTCTAATATTGGGTTGACCTCTATCAGAGGTGTTTTGCCTTTTCTCTAACAGTTTTCACAATTCTCTCCTTGTGTTGGGCTTCTGGGATTTTGACTATTGTATATCAGTGGAGCTTCTTCCTCCATGGTCGTTATTTGGCACTCTGTCAGCATCACTTACCTATATACTTTGTCTTTTTCTCTTACTTGGAAACTTTTCTGGTATAATTGTTGTGAACTATTTATTCCTTGCATGGTGTCCTTTAACTTCTTACTCCCATTAGCCTTAGTATAGTGATCTAAGTGTCATCTAGTAGGTTTGTTTTTCAAAGTATTTCATTATTGATTTAATTTTGTCCTCAATTATTAAAATGCCATATTCACATTGTTCTTTTCTGCTATTTTTAAGTTCAATAATGTTCTTTATCTTTAACATTTGTGTTTGATACCTTTCCATAGAGTCAGTCTCTTAAATTTTCATCCAAATTATTAAACATTCTGGTCAGTCTTTCCAGATGTTGATTTGTTTCTTTGATAATCACATCGGACAGTTCATTTAATAGTTACACTTTCTCTTTTCTTATATCATTTTTATTTCATCAATTTTCTTTGCTTGCTCTTTAGACATATTTTGACTGTTCAGCTAACTGGTGTTTGATTTCATCTCCAGCAGTGTCCCTCAGATCTGCTTTAGGAGAATTTGAAGTCTTTGGTGACATTTTATTGTCTTGTTTTTGTTTTCTTATTTGTTGTGTGTGTTTTGGGATTTAAAGCCATATAGAATTTAAAAATGTGCTGTTGATATGAAGATTTCTTTATTGTGGTTCTGGATTGCGGTGATGTGTTCTTGGCTTTATTTGTCAAGAGGTATTTTTTAGCACTTTAATGTATGCAAGTTAATTGTGTTGGACCATGTCATTGTCTTATAAGAAATTTCTACTGGTTATAACAGCATCAAAAATGCAAAAAATGCAAATAATACTTTAATTCTAAACACTAAAATTTATTTTGAAAATTATAGCTTTCTTCCAATAATACTTACAAGGTGTATTAGACAGATATTTGTGATTCATTTTGTTGTGGCATGTAGAAATAAGGAAAGAGGAAAGGGAAAAAAGGTGTATTTCACTGAGATCTGAGTGTGGTAAGAAAAATGTCAATAGGTAAAAAAACAGACGAAGCTGAAATTTTTTGGAAAAACTCTATGTGAGGTAAATGGCTTGAGTTGATGAGGTTTAAGATAGTATTTACACAGGCATATGTGGGTATGTAGATGGGGAAGTGTATTTAGAAACTTTTGGAGGATAACAGATTGTTGGAACCAGTTATTATATTTGTAGTATTGTATTGATCATTTAAATCTAACGTTATTTAAAGTTCAAATGACATGCCCTTGAATGATGCTAAGTAATATCGCTGCTTAGTACTTGTTTTCTTATGCATATATGCACATCTATATACCTATATCTATTTGTTATACTTATGCTCTGAGGCTGGATGAGATTTGAATTATAGGATAACCAAATATTAATGGGTGGGAGCTCAAATGTGCAGTAAGTGTCAGAATGTACAGGAAGAATAGAAGAGCGTGGTAACAACCAGGTACATGTGTGGGTATAGGTAGTAATGAGCTGATAATGAGCAGAAACTAATTTTAAAATTTTATCACTGGATTAGTGATTAAAAGTACTACAGCAGATTGCCTTCTTTTATCCTGACCCTGACACTGGTTTCTTGTTCTTTTTAAAAAATGTCTCTTTGCCTAGTTTTGCTGTTAAAGGCTAAAGCGGAGCAGTTTCCTTTTTCTCTGGTTACTGTGAGCAAAACATATTGATTCAACAGTGTTCCAGATTATTTTTGTCATTCAATTGGCTGTCAGTAAACGTTGCAGTTATTATTGTTGATATTTACCTTGTTACTATTGTGATTTGAGATTATGAGGAGTGGTCAACATTTTACACGGAGAATATCATTTGCATCTACTACTGATGTTGAAATGACTGGGATATAGTGCAGACTAGAGAATGTGTTTTTGCAAGTCTAAACCACAATCTTGGCATTAAGTGGTAGAAATAACAGTGCAGGTAACCTATTTGCTGTTTAGTAGCTGTGGGAGGGCTGTGGTTCTAAGAATGTTCTCTAATCTTGACATAGTTTGTAACATAATAGAAAAATCTGCAAAAATGACATTATATAAAACATCCAAAGAATTAATATGATGATATGAAAATATTAACTGAAAACACTAGAGAAGAGTTAAATAAAATGGAATTTTCAGATGGATTACATTTCATTGATTTAAAGAACAAAATTCATTTTAGAAGAATTTAAAATAAGTATGTGTGATGATGGATATGCTAATGTGCTAAAGTGTTTTGCTTTCTATATATTCCATATCACTATGCAGCATATCTTAAAAATACAAAAAATAATTTAAAATAGCATGGTCAAAGTAAGTTTTATGTGCAGTAAAAGTTTAATCTCCTAGCATATTTATGTTTCTCTGTTTTAATAATTTCCTGCTAATTCATTAAAATCCTTAATTAATGCTTCATTCCTCTCATTCCAGTTGTTGCCAGTATGCTTAAACTTTACACAAAGTTTCTACTAGAACCATGAAAAAAGTGATTGTGTTGGTCATAATTGAGTAGGAATGATTTTCATCAAACACTAAGTAAATCTGTCCTCGTGAATAGCTTCATTTGCAGATTCATTCTGAACCTTTCACCTTTATTCAGAACATACAAGAAATCATAGGTAGCAAATATATAGTACTCACGAAGGGTCGTTAATGACGGTCTTCAGGGCACTGACCAAATCTGCTGTTGACATCGCTGTGAAATCCAACCCAACAGCTGCTCCTTTAGCCTCCATGTGAGCAATGTTATCATATTGCTCCCCAAACAAAGGAATGCTCACCATGGGGACGTCATGGTTGATGGCATCGTAGACGCCGTTGGCTCTTCCGTGGGTCACAAAAGCTTTGGTTTTAAGATGACCTGCAATTACCAATTATAAATATTAGACTAAAATTGAGAAATAAAATATAGAGTCATTGATAATTAATGAAAGATGATAATTCTCAGTGGTATTAGAATAACCTGTTTTAGGGGAAAACACAGGATTATTCATTGAATTGCGAGTGAGGGATACAACACTATTAATTATATAAAAAATCTAAGTGAGAAGCAATTACCATAAACTAAAGAATATTTCTGACCCTAAAGATTGTGACTCTATAATAAAATACAAAGTATCATATATTATTTCCCTTCAGATTGAGAAATAAACAAAGAGAAGTTTGGACTGAGCATGGAATTTTTCAGTAACAAATAGTCAACCTGTGTTTTTCTTTCCAATGAACTATTATCAAAAAATGTGACTATTATCAGATATTCATTATTTCTAGAATCTTACCAAGAAAGTCATTTTGAGGGATCCACTCATACACTTGAGTATTGGGTGCTAAGGCATCTGGTTTCTTGCCACTAAATCTCCAAATAACCTGTTAGAGAAGGAAAATATTTTTTCAACTTATCAAACTTGAGTTTGCTGTACACCTAAATTTTAAGAAGCAGAGGTAGAAATGAGTTAAATGTGTTCCATACATTAGATGAGAAAATGCATTACTTAACTTATCAGAAAGTTTAAGTCATATAAAAAAGACAAAGGCAAATACAATATAGACATTTCTTCTGTGTGCTTCTGTATTTTATAAGGTAAGTGTAGTTTTGAATTTTTATACAGTAACTACAACAATTGAGATAATTACTCATTAACTTAGGTTTTCAGAAATTAATATAGTCATCATTCAAAATAATAAATTGTTAGAGATTAACAGCTTTGTATAAAATGCATCTTCCAAATTTAAAATTACCAGTTGTATTTTAATGCTGTTAGAAATAACCTCTATTTACTTATACTACAAGATTTTTTATTAGAGTTTGACATTTCTTCATTTACCAAAAAATGTTTGCCTTAATGAACTCTTCATCAGAGATCAAGAAAAGATTCTGATAATGAAAAAGTACATAAAACTTGCTTTAATATACAAAAGGAAGTATTACAGCCAGGAAACACTTAATGACACTTCCAACATGTATTGAGAACAAAATCCTTACTGCTAGGATGGGAAATTATGTGTGGCAGTTGAAAACATGAAAAAATGGAAAGCTCTACATTTGATTCAAATGCCTATTTGGCCAAAAAACACCACAATCCACATTCATAGCAGAGAAAATATGATCTGTCATAGCCAAATCATTTCTAAGTGTAGTGTAATATTCGGAAATTTCCAAGTGATCCACATTGAATGAAACAGCTTCTATAAGAGTTTTATTTCTATTTCCAGTGAGAATGTTAGGAGTAACTTCTTAATCTCAGTTTAATAAGCAGCATAGTGATAACAAGAATGATATATCTGATAGAAAATTTAAAAGACCTCATAAATATTTAAAAATTCAATTTGTATTCTGTGAAATAGAAAACTAGTACCTACTATATTTTCTGGAGAGAGGTACCGACCCTCTTCCAGTTCCAGGCTTGTTTCTGCTTGAGTCCGTCTTACTTTCCTTTTCCTTACTCAGCTACATGGAGGACTGAATCTGGTTGGGTAGAAGCAGTTTCCTCGGGGACACATCTTACTGAGTTCACTACAAGAGCATCGTCCACCCTTCTCTTACTTCTTCTTGTTTCAGATATGAGGATCCTCCAGACCAGGAGGGCAGGCTGGCTTTTGTCTTTCTCTTGTTTGGGGATCTGGATGGTACAGGATTAATAAACTCTGGCTACCTTTCTTAAAAGAGTGCCCTGAACAGCACAATGAATAACTCAATTCCAAAATGAGGGTGATTAAGATTCCATGTGAATCTTCAGGTGCATGATGAATTTCAGCCTCTTTCCAATACTTGCATATTGCTTTGTGTTACCGAGAGTAGTAACTCAGATTTCACCCCTTTCTGAAACATCTTTACTGCGTATAGTGCCCTCAGGAATTCTGCAAGGAAATGAGACACATGATGGCACAGGATTTGGTCATTTCCAAGTGCCTGCAAACAATATCATGGCAACAAAACTTCACAGATTTAACCTGTTAAATATATTTCTTTCTGATTTTGATGTTAACCTCAAAATTATTATTAATGCAAACCCCTCTTTTTTTTAGTGTGTGCCAATATGACTTGGTTTTAAATTGACTATGAAAAATTAAAGATAACACCAATTTTCATATCGGAATTCCTGCAATGGAATTCGCTACATAGAATTTAATACATTAGGTTTGACCTCATACGGTGTTGAGGGGCTTTATCTCACCTTTTGTGGAATCTGCGCAAGGGCAGAAGCAATCACTTTGGCTCTTTCTTCTGTCGTGTTACCGACAACTGACCCAAGAGAAAAGACCACGATGCCATGTTCTCCGGAGCTCTGCACAAAGTCTTCCAATTCCTGCAAAGAGAGAATTTTCTCTGTCATGAAAGAGAAATGAAACAGCAGACACTTCAAAAGGATTAGACAAAAGGTGAAAGCAGCCGAATCCTGTCAGTCATCATCGGAGGAACGGCAGGGTTGAGCACACACAGGACGGTGCTGGCCCCCTAACCCTCTGCCAGCCACGTGAGGAGCTGTGCTGAGGACATTCATATTGTTCTGCAAAGTATGTCTCAGACGTGTCCCTTGTGCAAATTCGAATTTTACTTCCTATATATTCTATATTTTTCAACAATTGTATTAAATTTAGATCTTTTTTCATCCTACAAGTAATATTTGATCTTTCCATGTATATTCTTTCTCCTTTTGTTTCTAAATAACCTTAAGTATGACTGCTTTGAGTTAACAAAGATTCTTCAGTAAAACAATGTAATGATGTGATATTCATATATATTATTTAATCATTCACTATTATTGGATATGTAGTTTGCTACCTGTGTGTGCTGTCATGAAAAATGTCCACAGATATTGGTATTGTATATTTTGCTCATTTTGTCTAGAAGATTCTGTGTATATTTTGTAGTCAGAGGGTACATATATTTTTAATATTCATGCGGAAAATCAAACTTTTTAATTTTTTCACAAGGAATGAATTTATCTGAACACTTGATAATGTAAATATCATGTATTTAGTGATGAGAAAGATTTTTTTTTCTTTTCTTTTTGTGGTGCTGGGGACCGAACTCAGGCCCTTGTGCTTGCAAGGCAAGCACTCTAATCACTGAGCTAAATCCCCAGCCCCGAAAGATTTTTTTTTTTAAGTAGACCAATTTCACCACACTTGATTTGGATGCAAAACTTAGTTGTATATGTAACAAGAGGTATTATTTCTAACCAATGCCATTATAAAGTTACTCTTTCTTCTTCTTATCTTCTGTTTTACTCACCCTGAATAATCCTGTTTATTTTCTTTATAGGAATCAGGAATTCTTTCATTGTTAAGAATATACTCTTGAACTTTCAAGAAAACTGCCTCAAACATTTTTTTTTGGAAAATAACTATTTAGAAACTAAATCAGTTGAATTCAAAATACATACTAGATTTCATCAGTTTAATAATTTGAAGGTTTTTTCCTTTGCTGGTAATAGGAAAATAGATTAAAAAAAAAAGAATTTCGGAAGGTGACATGTAATAGAGGTGTAAGGATTTTTTCCTTCATAAATACGTCTTAAATATGTGATGCAAATTTTAAATTATTTTTGTTCTTGTGTTTCTTCATAAGTTATTTTGGCCTATGTGTAGATTGATTTCATAATAATTCAAATCTAGGAGCTGTTTTCAGAGGTGAGTGATCAGAATGAGCAGAAGTCCACTTTACCTGCAGTGAACATTATCTCTGGCTTCGCTCTAGGGAACTCTCCCCTGGTGTCCTGTATGCTTTCGGGAACCACTAAACACCTGCTCTTATAAGGTGAGTGGTCCCTGCTGTACTCTGAGATGTAGCACTCTGAGATGTCCAAAGAGCAGTAGTTTAAATGGTGAGATGAAAGCAAGGAAAGACTGGGTTGGGTTGCAAATATTATAACAGTTTCCAATTCATATTGTTAGGAAATGACCTTTGTTTAAAGGCACAAAATTGTGAAGAAGCTGAACACTTGAAATAATATTTTAATGTTTCTTCTTCTTCTTAATGCTAAAATTCATGAATTTTCTTTGTTTCTAATATTTTCGAAAGTTGTTCGCGTGCATTATTTAAAGAAAATAATGTGCATCCTATGGGCATAGTTGTATATGCTCATTTACTCTAAAGATGTTTAAGGATTTCTGTTCTCTGCAGTTTTGCTAGAGAATATGATTTAATGCTCAATTCTAGTTCGTGTTGGATGAGATTACATGCCAAGTCTCTAGCACATCTAGATGACCAATAGAACTAATGAACAACTTTATTAGCAACAACATTCATGGTGAACAGTAATTCTAGATCACGGAAATAATGGCAGAGATATTTCAAGGGTTTCATCTGTTTAAACTTTCTATCCATAATTTCATTTCCTGGGTGGTGACATTATGTGAATGGGTGTGGTCATAAGTTTGAAAATTCTAGTATAAATTCCTTTACCTGTTGCCTGAAGTCTTACAACTTCCTAAATGCCCCCTTTCCACAGCCTTGCCCCTCTACAGGCAGGTCAAGTAACTGAATTTAGAAAAATGTTTTTCTCTTTTTTTTTTTTTATTAAGTGATTCCAATTATAATTCTCGATCTTGATGGTTCTTCAAATGCCCAATTCCTAACTTAGATGCATTTAATGCCTTTGAATTATTTGATTACAAATTACCCCCATGTAAAGTAGGACTTTTTATTCAATGTTGGATCTTAATGGCATTTGGATAGTTGTGATAGTACAGAAACATGTGTTTCTCTGGAAGGATACTTTATCCCAAACACCTCTCTCACTTTGCACAAAAACTCTGCATGGAGTGAACTTTTATTCTCGCTGAAAATAATGATCTCAAAACAAAACAAAAAAGAGGAATATTCTTACCTTAGGCAAGGGTTTGGCAGGTCTGCAGTGCAGTCCACCAACAAAATCAGTATTTGGTAAAGTTGGGCGAGGATATTCCAGATCCCAATAGGATCAAATGAGCCACATTTCTGCTTTTGCCGTAGTCTGAGACAATGTAGTGGGCCTCCCTAAGGAATAATGAAGGCAAGGAACGAAAGAAATAGAAAAACAGGGGCGAGAATGAAAGAGAGAGAAAGAGAGAGAGAAAGACAGAAAGACAGAGCGAGATAGAGACTGAGAAAAGGAGAGAAAATGGGAAGACGAAAAGACAGATAGACAGAAGGAAGGAAAGAAACAAGGAAAGGAGGAAAGTAGGGTGGTCGGAAGCGTATTATAATAACCAAGTTGTCAAATTGATATGACAAATATTTTTGAAAGGCACTTGACCTGTTCCATCAATTAACCAACTAATGATGTTAAGCATCTGTGCAATGAAGAAATAAATATATTATTTGAACCACAGCATAACTCATATTTACGTGTTTTTATATGTAAATAGTGCCTTTGTGCATGTGTGTGCATGTGTGTTATGCATGTGTGTGTATGTCTCTTAAGAACTTAGGGAAAAAAAAGAACTTAGAGAAAGGACAATGTTTCTGATGTCAACACTGTATATTCATAATCATAGACACTAAAAAGAGCCCCTATAGATTTAATCATGAATTAATTTACTACCCTAATAAAAATATCTTTCTCAGCATTTCTCAGTCTTTCTTAATGTAGCAAACCTGGTCCCAGATCCCAGGTTTTCCAAGTGAACTGTCAATTTTTTTATATTGTGACTGAATTTCTGTACGGAATGATAAATCATTAGTCATAGAAAACCATATGTCTCAACTCTGAAGAAATTCTGGTTATGTGGAAAATACTTCAATTTTAAATAACAAAGCAGATTTGGTATAGGAAGCAATTTCCTCAATGATACACAAATAGTTCTGGTACTTCTTACTCTACATGTATTCATTCAAAGATAGTGGGAAGTTTCTAATAATATTGGATAATATATAAAAAGATATAGGAAAATAAGTATCTTTTTGCTTAAAGAATGCCTAAGTATTTTACTTTCTAGTTGTACAACCAGGAATTCTGTGACTTGTAATTAAACTTTGTTAATGTAAATTTTTCAACAATAGTCGTGAGATTGAAATTTTTACACGTAATTTCATCAATAAATATAATTTCCTTATTGTCCATGCATACAAGCTCACTTCAATGAACAAGACAATAGGGATTTCACAAAACCATCAGAAAATATGACTTACCTAAAATCTCACTGTATAACTCATCCCACTTCTTCTCATTAAATGTCTGAAACCAAAAGTCAAAATACAGCATGTGTAGCATATTTTTTACCCTCTCCATGAAAGTCATTTGACCACTGAGCCCTGACATAATAATAGGTACATAAGAAGGAGGAACCAGAAGTCCAGCATTATATTTTTCATAGGTGTAGCCAGGGAAGAAGCGGAGAGTGTACACAAAAGGTATTTTCAGGAGCTCAGCCACCAGCTCACCACCAGGGAAAATGGCATCAGCAAGAAGGACATCAAACTTTGATGCTTGTAATTTTGCCAGAAGTTTCTTGTTCAAAACTGCATCTTTACAAATACGTTCACATACATCAGAATATTCCCAAAGAATGCTTTGTAGTTGGGGGAAAATATTTCCAGGACGTATCCTTTGGCATATTATATTACCCAGGTATCAATCATTTGTGAGAAAAAATTCTTCCTTTCTTCTGGACTGTCAGATGAAGGAAAAGTTTCAATTTTTATGCCATCAGAATTATTGACATCAAGAAAGATGGAAGATGAAGGTCTGAGAATCGTCACCTCATGTCCCCTCTGTACAAGTTCAGTGAGTATAACCTTTACATTCAACCAGTGGCTGAATTCCATCGGCCACACCAGCACCTTTCCACAGCTCCCAGCGCCAAAGTAACAGCCCAGCTGCAGCAGCAGCAGGAGCATCTTCATGACCCCGGACATCCTGGTGAGGCCGAGTGCTTCCTCTCACAGCGTGCTCCACGCTGTGAGTGCTGTTGTTATTCATTATATTTACTTATATACCTGTAAAGAAACCACGAAGTTAGACTGTAACTTTTTTTTTAAACTTTAACTTTGATTGGCCAATAAATACACCAAATGCAAATCAGAGCAAAAGAATATGAGAGCAAATGAAAAAAAATCGAAGTTAGAGGGCTTCATGTTTAGAAAAGCACTTTAAATAGGTCTTTTCTGATTACAGACTTTTGCCTGATAAGGTGTAGAGTACCTGTTTGTGTAAGTCACCAGTGTTATAAATGAGGTTAATATTTACAGCAGGAGCAGTCAAAACTGAGAAGTGAGCTGTGTCTGCAGAGGTTTTAAAATACACAAACTTAGAGGTAAAATTTATAAGTGAGAGGAATTTCTTTAATGCAATGGTTCAATAAATTGGTTTTGTAAAACTCTTCATGAAATGCAACTGACAAGTATATAATATGCATGCATTGGGTCAGAAAATTACCCAAATTAAAGTGTATACTTTAGTGCTTTGTAATGTATGTACAAAACTCTGTGATGATGATGACAGATAATTTTTCAAGCATTTCATTCGTCCAGTAAGAAATTCTAGAAATTGATGGCCAGAGTGAGATGGCTGGTTAGCATTTTCTGCTATCTCTTAATGAACGAAAAAAGACTAAAACTGGAAGAAGAGCAGTCACTTCCCTGGATAGCAGGAGGCAGAAAGACAGACTGCAACGAGGGTGTGACACTGACTTTGAAGAACAATGAGGTGACATAATAAATGAGGAAAGTGAACACAGAGAACCTGCCCTCTCCCATCTTTGAGGACAACTCGCTTGTTCGTTGAGGAGACATTTCCCACTCCCACTGTGCATATGAGATGTTACACAGCTGGCGAAGCCTGCATGTCTAAATCTGAGGCCAATTTGGGGGGCTAGAAAGTTAGTGTGCTGCTTCCTTGACCTAAAGAATGAGCTAAGGCCACACCCTGCCCTCCTCGGCCAGAGCCGCTGATAAACAGCACTTCCCTGAAGCTGTGCACAGCTGGGCTGTTATGAAAAATCTTGACATGTGGCCAAAGTAGTGTTAGGATGTGAGGCTGTGGACCTGCCCAGATGGCCTGGTGACGTGCCCCAGCAGCCCTCTCTAAGTGGTTCAGATGGGAGACGCAGACAGGAAACATTCATATTTCCCATTCCATCCTACAGCTGCCCAGGACTCAGCCAGGCATGTCTACCAATGGCCAGTAGGTGCAAGACACAGGCAGACAGACCCTGCCAACGACTCTCAGCACTGGAAAACAGAGAGGCAGCCCACCCTGAGTGACTCTGCTCACAGAGTGCCTGTGAAGCAAAGAAAGGTTCCTGCCTATCCATCCTTGATGCCAGGAAGGCTAAGCTTGCCGAAACTCTGAGAAATAATCCAGGTGGACTTTCACATCCCGCATTGGCCCTAGGAAGAAACAGAGCAGCTCATTATCAGGTGCTCTGCCTGCTAAGTCTCTGAGAAGTAGATTAGCGAGAGCCCTCTTTTTCACATTTTCAACCCTGGGAAGCAGCTTGGAAGCTGGCAATGAACAGGTTGGACCCCCTGAGGGAATTTTTACAGGTTTTGAGCAAAGACTGGTTGCCTACATGGGCCTGACAGAACACCCTGCCTCCTGGAAACCCTAAAATATTGACAATACCCACCCCATGCACATACACACAAAACA
>PVJO010026363.1:0-21297 GCA_004026905.1 Hystrix cristata
TTAGTAAAGCTCTACAAATAATATGCATTATTATTCTTGTCTGAGGGTTTCTATTGTCTGAACTTCCACAAACACCACCCACTCTCTCTTAATATCTTTTCTTAGTTGTTTTAAAAAAAAAAAGTTCACTAAAAGTACTGGAAAAGAATGACCTAAAAAAGTCAAGATAGAGGCTAAATAAGAGGAATACTAGGATGTCTTTTGGGTCAGCTTATGTTCCTACCTTATTTCCTCCTTATTTAATCTTCTGAGAAGGGAGTATCTCCCCCTTTAAAACTAAGAAAACTGCTCTTAAGCACATGTGGACTGAGGAAATTTCCTATTCCAGTGAGAACTCATCTCACACACATATGTCAGCTCTGCTGGTGGAATTAGGGGTTACATTAATGTGAAAACATTTTGTACCCTCCTTTTAATATTTTGTGCATGCTTGTTTTTTCATGCACTCCATACACAATGGAAGGAACGAGTTCTGACAAGTGTTAAGACTGGTGAGACCAGCATTACAAGACGAGTTCTTTACACACAGTACAGGGCTTAAATTGCTAACTTTAAATTTCAGTTAAAATAACTGATTTGAATGAGCTAATTAACTTTTGATTCTTACAGTTTTCACCTGGCCTTTGTAGGTCTGATTATGAATATGAACACCGTGCCTGCTACTTCCCCTACAAGGCTGTCCCGGTCCTCAGTTTCCTGGCAAGGCATCTTCAGTGTGAACACGCAGCTGTTCTATGTAGGTTACACTAAGTCTATCAAATCAGGGCAGTTCTCCTGGACTGCAAGATTAACTCAGGGGACTATTTTAAATAGACAAGTTCTAGGTCAGCTGGGTGACATAATTAGAAACAAAATGGCTTAAGATTAATTTTATTAACTATCAGAGTCAAAAACTAAAAAGACTTGTAATAATCTTTACTCTTATTTCTTACAAATACAACAGAAACATTAAGTTCTCTCATATTTTAACCTTTTTGATTAATTTTTCGTCTAATGCCAATTCATATATCTAGGATATACATAAAATGACTTCTGAAAACAGTACTAAAAGGACAGCTCATTAAAAATCAATTTGGTTACGGTTTTTTCAAGGATTTTACTTATTACTGGTTAAGAAATAAAGCTTATCATTCACTATCCTACACAAATAAAAACACCAATTAAAAGCAAAAAATACGAGAGAGTGGACAGGTTATTTATTTCAGTAACTACACCTTCCGTCCCCAATCACCAAATGACCCAGGGATGGGTGAGTCTGAGCAGTAAAACAGCCTCCAAAACATAATCGCACCCACATGCTTAGCTGACAGCACAGACAGGGCCACTGAACTTCCTGAACACAAGGCAATCATTTGTACAGTATGATAATAAATAAGTATTTCTGTAGTAAAACATTACTATGAGAGGAACAATTCTGAAAACAATATCTGTGGCTCCCAAACATTAATCTAGTCAGCTAGAAAATATTTTCCTAACTGAGGTATTTTCTAGGGGAAAAAAAAATCACTACAACTTCATTTCAAAGGTTAGGGTATTTAAAAATCAGGAAAAAAAAAAAAGGTGCAGAGAATAATTTTATTTTCTAATTTTATTCTAAAATACAAACAAGACTCTTTAGGATTATGTCAACATAACTCCCTGATGGACTTTCATCTCTAAATTACTAATATGAAAGTCATAAATATTAGGTTTAAAACTGCTCTTGATCAAGACTAACAACACACAAAACTTTTTTTAAATTATCTGTTACATGAAACAAGAAATTACTAAGTACAAGGGCTTTTGAATTACAAAGCTTATTAAAACAGCTCTACAATTACCAAAATCTCAAAGGCTAAAAAAGACACTAAGAATTAAAAAGATACTTGAAACAAACACCAGCTTAAAACACAGGAAAGGACTTAGACAAGATTCTGATACAAAAATTACAATTGAGATGAAGCTGAAAGAGTATTTGAATTTAGTCCAGTTAAGCCACAGTGCTACCTAAGCTGTTTCCCTTTCTAAATGAAACAAAACGTATCCCAAAACTTTTAAATGTCTAAACAATCTGAATTTCCTTTGTCTATGAAATATCAAAAGAATATTCTGATGGCAGCACACAGTTTGACAGAAAAGAAAACCGAATCAGTGCTGAACCCTGTGAGTACTTCCTTTATCACAGAACATATGAAATAAATGAAGGCTTTTTCCAGAATTCCAGAAGTTAAAAAGAGCTGCCTCACTCAAACTAAGACACACTGCAAAGGAGAGGGGGACAAAAAGCCAGAATTCCCATCGTTAAGTGACACAGGAAATACGAGTTTCTGAAAAAGCAGAGAAAATACAACTTTTCAGGCGCTTGATCATTTTAAGTGCCTTAGTCCTTAGAAGAAATTTAAGCTAATATTTCATTACTCCAGTTATAACGTACTGTGTCTTTTGCAATGTGTATAAAATTCTCTTTTCCTTGAGAATAATCAAGATGGACTTAAGGCAGTCTGGTGGCAAAGAATGAGAGACAGGGAATCTGTCCAAGCCAGACAAGCATTAGAATAATGAGGGGTAAAGAGCAAGAACAGGATAAAGGAAAATAATTTCTAGGTCCCAAATTCACTCCCATAACCTTAATTAACCTGAAACAAATTAACAAAAGCCCATGATTAGTCAAATCTGTTCACTTTGCATGAGTAATTTAAGACGAGCAAGGGAGGGTAAATTCGTGGGCCCACCCACGCCAAGGCCGGTGACCAGTGGGGCGGTCAGTGGGCAGCAGCTACTTGAGCAGGTTCTGCAGCATGGCTGTGGCGTAGGTGGGCCGCGCCTGCCTGCTCTCGATCGCACTCTGAAGGTACTGGATGCCTCCACAGCGCTCCCAGATCTCCTCAAACTGTCTTGGCAAAATCTCAGCACCACGCTTTCGAGTGAGGCCCGTCTCCTCGAGATTCAGCTCGCACATCTCCATGTCATCCTTACCTGCACACAGGAGACATCGAAGAGTTACCTTCTCTCTTTTTGGAATGATTTTATAAGCGTTAGTGCAGAAATACCTATCAATTTTCACAGATCTGAGAGATTTTTAGACTTTATTTCTCTAGGATGGAAATGTGCTTAATAAATTCACAAGAAAACAAATTTGCCCCAACTAAAGACCCTTGCAAAATTTATAAATACCAGAGTTGATCAAAAAAGTCATCAGGTTAATAACAATAATACGTGTCCTCATGCTATTACAAAACAACAGACATAAGTACACGTCAATGAACGGTTTCTCAGGATACAGACAAGTTTCTGTATGCTCTACGAGAACATAATTAATCCAAGCAATTTCACTTATAAATCAGGTAACCCTCAATTAGCTGAAAATGTGACTTAACAGCAAAACTCCATCATCTGACCCTGAAATTTAGTTAATTATTACGTTATGATCAGAATGTACCACTCAAAGGGTTTTTTAACCTTTTTAGTCTCACACAATTTTTCCTGTGAAATACACACCAGCCACAAGAAGGATGGGTGGCTTGTCGGGATGGAGCTCCATCTGCCGGGCGATCCAGGGCCCATCAAAGTGGGCATACCACCAGCCTTTCTTCTTACTCTGGGGGTCTTTGTACTGGTCAGCGGGCCGGATGAAGGGGATCCGAAAGAATCTCTGCTGCCGGTTCATTTCGGTCTCCTGCTGCCTGGCAGGAAGCTGAGCTGCCGGGTTCTGCTGAGCTGTTACACAGAAGAAGGAATGTTACAGCAGCTGCTCAAGGGAAAACAGCCTTTTAATCCTAAAATGCACCAAGACACCCCCCAAAGGGGAAAAGAGGTTCCCAGTAATAAAATGACTACCTATAAATGAATATAATTCAGAGCACGGTTTCTTAGAATTGCCTTTTCCTACAGATGTTCCTTGGCATTTCACACACACGTGTGCACAGGTGGGCACGCGCACATGTGCACAGACGTGCACGCACACACACCCCCCATCACCGCCATCACCACCGTCACCGCCGCCACTGCCACCGCCAGAAACAAAACCCTATCACACTCCCACAAATGTTATCAGTAACCTAAAATAAACTTACATAGCAGGAACACAAACTAGTATTATTTACTAGATTTATATTTTTCCTCCAAAGATTTCAAATGAAAGTTGCAAAATAACTTGTATTGGACTATTTACAATAAAACAAAACAAATAAGATTTTAAAAATCTGTTATAATCACAATTACCACAATAAGTGGAAGCCATATAAAAATCTCTTTTACCAACAGATTGTGGGATTTTAAGTGGCCAAGATAAAATAGATATTAACAACAAACTCCTGACCAAATAAAATCTGTAACAGTAAGCATGAACTTTCCCTCATGCATTTTTACTTACTTTGAAATCAGAGTTCTTTTGGAATACAATCCAGTGAAATAAGAAGAAAGGAAAAAAAAAAAGAGAAATAAGAGGAAAAGGCATAATACTCTCCTCACCAACAGGGAGGAAAAGTTCTGGTTTTCCTGCAAAGTACTGTACTAAGCACTCCACTCACAGCAATCTTTTATTCTTTGCTCAACTTTCATTACTGAAACACTGGGTTTTTATTTTATCTGCAAATGTAAACAATTCCCTGGAGCAATGATTTTACATCTTTAGTAGCATAATTTTGGTAAGCCTGTTTAATGTGCTTTATACACACAAGTATAAAAGCAAATCAGTCATTTACTGCAGTTCCAAGAATCTCAGTGTGGAAATCAAAGTATGTCAATGAAAAGTTATATAATATAGGACACAAAAATCAAGAATAGCCACATGGCTTTTTTAAGAAATTGCAAATACTGAAAGGATGAAAATACTCCTACTCTACTTTTTACACGTAGACAGAGCAAAAGGGTTACAGCAGTTGAATTTATTTCTTTGCATATCAGAGAAAGCAAAGGCAATCAGCAAAGCTACGTATGCCTACAAAAGAATGAGAAGCCAGTTTCATTAGTGATTTTAAAAACTTGTGTCACCTTTAGCATATTAATAGAGATGTATTTATTCTTTTGTTCCTATTCCCCTAAACCTACGTACATATCAGAGACTATACTTGAAGTTTTAAATATTATCTTACTTTGTAGAAAATACCCAACACTCCATGTTGATTATGATCATTATGTATATAATGTACCAATACATGTTCTTGTAAAAAATAAAAATAAAAAAATAAAAAATAAAATATTCAACACTAAAAACCTTCAAAGTGGATTTTTAAAAATTTCCCTCCATTTTAAGAATTAAACATTCGGTTGATTGGATACTAACTATATAATACTGATAGTCATCCATTAATGAACCTTTTTTTTTTCTTTTAAAATAACGATCTCCTGTTACTTGATATATTGAGTAAAATTTAAAACCAAGCAAAGTCTTTGGTCAGTCTTTTTACTGAGAGAAGAATGGGAACACTGAGGAAGACTAGAGACTAAAATCTACCTGGAAAATTTCAAAAAATACAGACCTTAAAGCTTGAAACTTATCTAAACAACTTTCACATCCAGTTGCATTAGCTTTTCAGAGTGTAAAATTTGTTTCAAACATAGCCCTGTAAATTATGAGAAATACTTAAAAAAACTAGGCCCAATCAGTTGGCAAATGTACAGTATATGGTATTATATCAAATTATTACTGCTCAACTGATTCCAGATGAAATTTACTGAATACTAAGGTGACCCAAAGCTTCTAAATCACAAAAGTATGTGCCTCATATGAAGCCACAAAAGTAACAGAATAATCTCTTCCCACTGGGTGGTGGCATTATTCAAAGTGTGCACATTACCACATAAAATTCAAATTTCTTTGGTTAGAAATGCAGACACCAACAGTGTTTGAAAATAAAATGTCTGAAACCAGCACCTAAAAGTTAGTCTTTATTCTCAGGATCAGCTGCTACATTAAGATAGAGTTTTGCTACAATAAGAAGTGTGTACACTCACCTTTCAAATGCTAGTTATTTTTTAAAGGAATTTGATAAAACAACAGAATTTAGATTTTGTTCTAAATATATACTTTGGAGTGATCCAAATAAAAGCTTTATCTCAAGTTAAAATATATCTTAATACAGATAAACCAATTTTAATATACTACAATTCCACTTAAAACTGTAGCAAAACAATGTTTAACAGAAGTTAGTACTTTATATAAAGTATTTAACCCATTTTCCAGTTAGCTCATGAGTTACCACCCATTGACTTACGTGAATTGTTCAAAAATGGTGCAAAATCTGTGAACAAATATTTTATGTTGAAGATAAAAATGCCAAAGCTGTTTTTGATCATTTTTCTATTTATAAAGCCATCCCATCAATTGAGGTGG
The DNA here is from genome assembly GCA_004026905.1 of Hystrix cristata. Taxonomy (NCBI): domain Eukaryota; kingdom Metazoa; phylum Chordata; class Mammalia; order Rodentia; family Hystricidae; genus Hystrix; species Hystrix cristata. Next base: position 6,314 of record PVJO010026363.1, read on the forward strand.
TGACTAATAAGTAAATATCCTATTCCGAAGTCAAATATTCTCAGAATTACCTACAAGCAAGTGCTGCTTTCTGGTTATTGAAAAAAGTCTACTTTGATTCGTGTTTTAGAAAACCATGTTTGAGGCACAAGTGAAGAGGACCAAAATGTAAAAATTATACTTAATTTGTAATTTTGGGATGCAGTAATATCCAAAGAAAACCTTAACACAAGTGACTTAATAGAATACCTTCTTCAACTTTTTCATGCGTTCAGTCCGTTTTAATTTCCTCAAATTTTCTAAATTTTAAACATAGGCCATTTTTATTTTAGCAAATATAAAACTGTTTCTAAAATCTTTACTTTAGGCAATTAAGTATGATAAATATTTACTGAGTAACTTGCCACTGCCCCAAAATTACTTCTGAAAATCTTTCTGCAGTAAATGAGACGAGAGCTACTCCAGGCTCCAGGAGAGGTCTGGGGTGCTGCACCCTCCTCTCTGGAGTTTACCACCACTGACTGAGGTGCTGTTCTTGTCATCTGTAACATCAGGTTACACATCACACATTGTCATTTTATTTTCTCAAAGAATGAATCCTAATCCTCCTAAGTATTAGACTGCATAACTGTTCCTTTTAAAAGGTGCATAGCTGCCCCATTAGAGATCACCTAAGTACAGAATTTTCTCAACCGAGCTAGTGTCTTGGTACCTACTGCCTTTCTTTTTAGCTAAGTTCCTGTACGAGACTGAACTTTATAATGGGAAAAAAATACAAAGAAAAGCAAGGTGGGATTGGAGATTTAGCTCAGTGGTAGGATGCTTCCCTAATAAGCTCAAGGCCCTGAGTTTGATCCCCAGTGCCCCCCTCCAAATAAAAAGAAAACAAGGTTAAGTAATTTACAGAAGTTAGACTTAATCCTGAAAATGGCTCATCATCAAATTACCTGAAAGCTAGCTGGATATATGGATTGTGCTCACATTAAATTTCTAAGTTTATTCGTACACCTGAATATGACTCAGAAAATTTTCCTAATCTACTCTTTTGTTCCCTCTTACTAAATCATAAAAAGAAACAGTACTTGTACCAATTAGGTGAGCCACATACTCTCTGCAGCTTTGGGGGCAAAGTTAGACACACAGGCATCAAGGATCGGTTTAAAAATATGTGGGCTAGGGGCTGGGGATTTAGCTCAGTGATTAGAGTGCTTGCCTTGCAAGCACAAGGCCCTGAGTTCTAATCCCTGGTACCACAAAAAAAAAAAAAAAAAAATATGTGGGCTATGTGCATGTTTAAAATCTGCATGCTCAATACAAACGTCTTTTTAAGAAGTGCAATCACTCACATGTATAACATTTTTGAATACAACACAATGAATGTCTGTCAGGTTCAAGGTACTAATTACAACATTTACAGCTAAAAAGATCATATTTTAAAACAATGGCCCATTTCTAGTTTTTACAAAACAAAGGTAACTTATGGGAGAAACTTAGTACACACGCAATGAGCAATACTGGAATCCTCGGCCATCTTCAATACACAGAGGAAACATTAAACTGGAGAAGTGAGGGCTGGTCACAATGTTCAGTCAGCTTCCAACTGCGATCTCTCCCGGCTCCTCCTGAAGGTTACACTCTGCCAGAGACCATCCCTTGACCAATCACTGCCACCAGTGTCTCCCTTGCTAAAACAATACTGAAATATACCTAAAAACTCATTTTCTAAATGAACGTGGGTCCTAGACTAGTAAACTTATATCTGTCCTGCTCTATTTTCCATTTCAAATGTATAGTTGGTCTTTTGCATAACAATATCCCAGTTAAAAACTCAATCATGGACCAGATAAAACTTTAATCTGAACCCAGGTAACACTTCTCATGCCTGTATTTCCACACTACTACAATGTTTGCAAAGAACATTTTTTGAACAAAGGTTAAGAGTCTAATGGAGAACCCATGAAACAATTCCTTTCCTTCTTCAGGGTACTGTTCTACTCTGGGAGGATCAGAAGGCACTTACGCCAACATATAAAAAAGGACATACTCCAAAAATCATTACTAAAATAAATTTTAAAACATGGAAAAATCTAATACTTTTTGGCAAGTATAAAATACCAATTTGCATAGGTAAAACTCATTTCACGTGTAAAGTAAAAAAATCATAGTAATCTTTACATTCTCATATGTAATCCTGACTCTGTGTGTGTGTGTGTGTGTGTGTGTGTGTGTAAAACTATGTACTCACGCCAATACTGCATAATCTCTTCAAAAAAAGCAAAAAATTCTAGAATTTAACAGGTAAATTCAATATATCTTAACAAATATGAATTTAGAAATGCACTATAAAATACAGGGCATCATGGTTCTATCAAGTTCATGAGATTACAGTGAGAAAATTTATATTGGATATTTTACCCAAATATCTTATGCATAGTTACATATATTTATATACATCTACTTTGGAACATTCAAAACTACAGATTTGTTTTTACCATAATCAGTAACAGACTTTGGAGCACGTTGCTCTGTTTCAGTGTTTCTCTTCTTGTTCTTAGATTTCCAAGCATGATACACTTTTAGTCTCCTATGAAATTCTTCTCTGCAAGCTGCCAGAAGCTCAATATCTATTGATTACACAGAAAGAGACACACACACACAAAATGAATTAATATCCTAATTTAGTCATCTAACAATTATAAAGTTTTTGTTTTCAACTGAATAGTACAAAATCAAGGTATTCAAAAAGATGAGCATTTTATAAAATTATCTTTTACATAATTTTTTTCAATCAGAGCATTTTTTCCAAACAGTATTAATATCATATCATTTGTTCCACACAAGAACTCTGAACTAAGAAACATTTGTCTTCTAAATATAAAGAAACTGAATCGGAAAGGTTAACAATAGAATAAAAAGTCACTGGACTCAAATACAAGCCAGAGTCTCATTTTTTTGTTTATAATTATGCAGATATACTCAGTGAGGAGGAAAAAGAACACAGTGAGAAATTATATTTATGATACTTTCATTCCTAGTCAGCATGCTGAACTCCAACACTGCAATTTAAACAAGAACATAAGTACATGGTATCTCTTGAATACTATTTTACACAACTGTTCTGTTGGAAGAAAAATAGCTTTAAAAAATGACTGCATTGCTAATTGTTACTCTGCATTCACAGGTCAAAACATTCAGATAATAACAGTATTAAACTATTATGGTAACATTAAAAGCGTCAGTCATAACTCTGTATTAACTCCTCCTCTCTGGCCTAGGAAAGAAATAAGCAAAATGCATTTAACATTAATAAGTATGTCTTTCTTTTGGTTTTGTGAAAAAACTATGTCTTCATTTCAAGGAAACAAACAGACTGTCTTAAGCTAGTTTACATTGATATATCATTCCAATCTAGCTACTGATTTTATTACTTATCTGTCTGGACCCTGAGCTAGGGGCACGGCTGCGTGGTGAAGTCTTATTTGGCATGTAGGAAGCTCTGGGTTTAATCCCTAGCATAGCACAGCCAAAAAAAAAAAAAAAAAAAAATTGAGGGTTGGGGATTTCGCTCAGTGGTAGAGTGCTTGCCTAGCAAGCTCAAGGCCCTGAGTTTGATCCCCAGCACACACAAAAAAAAAAATCAGTATGACCCTTTCTCTCTTTCATCCTCTCCATACACTTACCACAAGATGTATTGATGGTATCACGTAGTTCTGCATATTTCCATTTACTAAGATCATGCTTCTTGGTACCGGCAGCAGCCTTGCTGGCTTGTACAGCTGGGCCTCTGTAATTATTATATAGTTTTGCATATTGAAACTGGAAACATGAATGAAACATTGACTAAAGCAGATTGAGAACTGGAAATAATTACTAGAAAAACATATAAGCTTTGACAGATGAGATTAAGAATGGTATACTAGGGCTGGGTATAGTTTAGCAGTAGAGCACTGCCTAGCATGCGGAGGCCTGGGTGTCCCCAGTACCACAAAAAGAAGAAAGTATACTAAAAGAGGCTCAGGTAAGTTAAAACTTTCCAGTGTGCCAACTGATAAACACATTAGGTTTTACATTAATAGTACCCTGGACTTCTCCCAGATTTGTTTTAATATGAATAATTAAAGTTTAAAAATACCCTTAATACATATTTTTTGAAATCAAGAAAGAAATCTTCACTAGGCTGGAAAGACCATGAGCAGCAAGCTCCCCAGTGGCTTGCTCACGAGCCACCAGGCCTCACAGTGCAACTGCCCACAGGGACACCCCACTCACACCTACTGGCCCGGAACCCCTTGGGCATCAGGCTGTCCCCAGGGTGCACCCAGAGGTGGGCTCACTGCGAGGGTGGCACCAGGATAGGCCAGGGGCCTGGCTAGAGTCTCAAAACACACAGAAGAGTTCAAGAAGCAAACCACACACTGCTATTTAGTGAGCCACTACGTGACCCCAGTACGTTATGGGAAGAGGTGTTAGGCCACAAGGCACACGAGATTGATCTCAAAGGCCACAGATGTTCCATCCCACCCTGTTTAGGAGAAACATCTGTATAAAGAAAGAGGGAGACAAACATCTGCAGTGCTCATTACACTCAACTGATCAGAGCTGCTATTCAGGGCTTAGACTGGGGTTCTACACACTGTGTCTGAGATCGCTCATCAGAAAATATGTCAACAATTTCTTTTCTGTAATAATGAATATTACTTTTCAGCAAAAGATTATACTCTGCCCATGACAGAAACTTAGAATCAAGTCACAAGATTTTTAAACCCAACGTAATACATGAAAAGTGTAAGCGCATCAGATTTCAAAATAAGAAGAGGAGGCACAAATATTAAAATAACTAACTACTGAAGAAATAAAACACTGCTTCTTGGGTAACACACAAGGAAATTCTCCTTCACCATCTACTACTTAGAAAACATTTTCTTCAGGTAAATATACTACCTGAAAATAACCATGTATTTCTTCACCACTTTACATTTTGAAAGATAACATCAATCCTGGCAAGACACAGATTACTTAATAGGACTAATGTCACTGAAAAATTAAATTTGGAGCGAGGCGTGGTGACTCAAGCCTGTAACCCAGCACTCTAGGAGGCAGAGGCCAAAGAATCACAAGGTCCAGGCCAGCTTAGGCGCTTTAGTCACTTTGCAAGATCCTGTCTCGAAGCAGCAAAATTAAACAGTGCTGGGAGTACAGCTCAGTGTGAAGACCCTAGGTTCAGTCTTCAGAACTGCCTACTCCCAGGAAACAAAAAAAAATTTTTTTTAATTGAAAATAATGTTACTTTCTTCCTGAACTAATGGAAATCACTTTCAGTATTAAGCATAAAATGAAGTAAATAAGGGATCTTTGCCTCTTTAAAAGGCCTGTGTGAGCTTTCATTTTAGAGAATAAAAAACAGCGTATTTCACTCTGTATACTTGTGTCTAACTGTTATGTTTGACATCATAACTGTTAGTTAGACACAAGACTGGCCAAACAATAATGTGTGGCCATTTAGTAGCCTGTGTTTTTATGGTTAAAATCTGGTTTGGGTTTACTGCACAATCTATATTTTTCATAAGCTGTGTGACTGGCAATTTTCTATGTAGCTTTTTATTCTTAATTGCTTTGTTCAAAAGAGCCAGCTGTGTGTCAGCAAGCTCACTCTGTTACCCTGAACAATAAACCATGCTTCAACATTTCTCCAAATATTCTTTTTTTTCTTTTCTATATCTTAAACTGCCATTCAATCATCTGACCCAAAAAAGTTTTTTCTCTTTTATTTTTTCCCCCATCTCTTTCAGGAGTCTTTTCTAGGATGACAGCTGAAAATTATGGGTTTTGTTGTTGTTTTGTTTTCTTTTGAAAGGGAAAGCTGATTTACATAATATACAACTTTACAGATTGTCAGAATATACATTTTTTTAAAAATTGAATCCAAATTATTATTGCTTAAAATACCATTTTAATAGCACTAGCTTTTCACTCACATTACTTCAAACAAAAATACACCTGCTAAAAAATACATTCAGCATGGGAAGCAGCATGTGAAGGCGGTGTGTTTAAACACTCCTCCACCCTCATCTCTGGATTATTAAAATAGGAAAGTAAAGGTGTAATTTACTGATAATTAAACTTGGTACATAGATAATCATGTAATTAACAAAAATAACAGCAAAATTGACTTGATTTTTAAAAATACTTTAACGCTTTTAATTAACTTGTAACTTTAAATTTGACAATTAAGATGCTGATTGACACCCACTTAGAATGGAAATGGACCGGATCCTGCCAGGAAGTCACACACTCTGAAGACTCAGTTCACCCCAGTGGTTTCTAAGGAGGGCTGTGGGGCAGAGCCCCAGGGCAGCTACACTCTTCCCTTTCTTCCCTTTCTTCCCCACCAACAGGGCGCAGGGCTTCCAGCTGCCCAGGGAGTCCTGCAAGGACTAGGGGAGCGAGCCCCGCTGAGCATGACAGGAGCACCAAGGAAACCTTTGTGCCCACAAAATGTCAAGAGTGCTCCCCGCGAAGAAACATCCATTGACAGGAATGCTGCTTTTTATCCTTGTCTATGGTGGGATGGTAGGAGGGAAGTGATATTTCTTGTACAAAATTTACACGGAAAGAGTGGGCTACTCATCTGACAAGTTCTAGTCCAAACAATCAAAAGTAATTTTAAAATATGATTTTGAAGTGAACGTATTTTCCCAAATACAATGCACTAACCTACACAAAAGTTCTGACATTTCTTTGGCCATTTGTTCCCTACAAGAAAAATAATTAACACAATATAGTTATATACAAAGCACAAATTTCTTAAAACATCTAAAGTATAATTAAAATTTTATATTTTATTATAGTAATTTATTAGCCATTCACAATTACTTTACTTTGTAAAAGTCTATGATATACTATTCAACAAATCCATCAATAAAGGATGGCAAAATTTTTGTCTAAATACAGTTAAAATTATTTGAATGCATCTCTGTTTTTGCAGAGAACTTTAAGAGAAAAATCTCATGAAAGCCAACCCTGCTTCTGTGGTATTTTTAATGTACAGAATATAAGTAACACATTCTAGATGCATACCAGAAATCTGGCAGGATATGGATTCTATTCAAGGATTTCTGCACCAGAGTTGCTTAGTGAACATTAATTAGATAAGGCATGACAGTGGTAAACCACACTGCTGTCTTTTACAGTGTCAGAGTTTAAATAAGAATCTGATGTATTCCAAGTACTAAAATTCCAAATTGAAGCATGTTTTTAAAAAAGGAAAAAGAAAATCAATGCAAGCACTTGTTAAGTGAAAAGATCTAAAGCATTTTAACCTTCCAAGGATAAATATTTTCCAAAAGCAAAAAACTTATTTTTCTTTTATTACTCTGGAGAGTGTAACTTTTCTCAATATTTGCTTAATTCTGTGAAACAGTAAGTTTCATTGTGTTTATGAATACTTTGTTAATTAAGTTCATTATTTTATCTGGCCTTTGCTCCCTTCCTTTGTAATTAATCATTTCTCATTGATTCTATTAATCAGATTTTGGTAACCTCAAAACCTTACAAATTGGTAAAAATCACAAGGAGACAAGATGCGGCACATTTCTTCCTGGATGCCTGGGCAGGGCTGGCCTGATCAGGGACCAGAGGTCTCTGCTCCTCCTTCCTTATAGTGAACCCTGGCCTGCCCACAGACACTTTTCAAAGTCTTGGTGCCACGGAGGTCATGATGTAGGTATACAACCCTCAGCATTTGTTGACGTGCGGATCAGGAATTCTAAATGTCCTGCATGGGAAGAACTGTCCTATAGCCTATGCACCTCAATGTATGCCAGCTACATAAAGGCAAAAAACATATATAAAGATGTTACACATTAACAAAGCTTTACATGTAAACAACAAATGTTCTTGCACAGTTTTAATACAGAATTCTTTCAGAAATGCAAATACTGGATAATTGAGAGAAAATCTATACTTAGTTCTGTTTGGAATATAAAAAAGAATTGTTCACAACTTCATGGCATTTGGGCACCTAATCCAACATGCCAAATCAGTTTTCATGTGTAGCTATAGCATTCACAGTGATTCTATGTATGAGTAAAATAATATATCTGATTACTTCATTATGTCTTCTGCTGCAATTACACACAAGCACTTTCATATCAAAGTAAATTAGTATATTATAAATGATGATTTTTCATTTCTCCTTCATGTGTACTTTTGGAGAGAATTACTATATTTACATAGTTTATTATCATTTATAAAATACTTTTTATTGGTATCGAAATCTGAGAGTTGAGAACCAATAATTATAAAGATTATACCAGAGTCCTTAAGGCTGTCAAAATTTGGATTTATATATATTCCAAAATATTTTCTTTATGAATAAAATATATTTTATTTATATTCCAAATATTAATAGGATTCTGTCTCTGTGGAAAGATTTACATTACAAAAAGATAACTTCAGATTATGATCTAGTTTAGCTAGTAGTAGAATTAACTATCATATACGCTAAAAACTAAGTGTATCACTTATTCTAATTTATTCCTCCGCACTTGCTGCTACAAAGATGTAAGATAAGGAAGAGTTAAAAACACACAAGACAAACCAGTATTAAAGTTTAAACAAAGACAACACAAAAAAGGAAACCATGTCTTGAACTGCTGTAATTAAGCACTGAACATTTCCCTAAGCAATTTAAAAAAATGAATTATCATATTCTTTTTTTAAAAAAGGAAATAACCTAAAATTTACTACAAGAAAGAAACTACTTCTCCCTCCAAAGTACCCAAAACCTCTTTTTAAAAATGTAAAGGGAGATGACATACGGTGTCATTTTGGGTCTTGTTCCATCATTTCTGTGGAAAGAATATATTTCAGTTAATATCATGACCAACACTGAATTGTAAAAATCTGGATTATGTAAATTTGTGGTGCTGTAATTACTTCACTCACTGATTTTAAAATGTCAATCATCTTTAATCTACATGAGATCACTCAGGATTTTGGTATATTTTTTTAAATCATTACAATTACTATAAAGGAATAAATTAAAGATGTTCAATGAAAATTAAAGAGCAAATACACCTAGATTAGAAATTTCATATACTGTGAAGTTCATCCATAAAAGAATCTGGGCATTGCTTTAAAATTGCAGGTGATTTTAAATCATCACTTTGCATCAAGGATCATGTGTGTAATTGATTAAAATTATATTTAAATAATATTACGTATGTGGAAAACAATTCTTACTTAAAACTTATGTGACAGGAATCCAAGCTGAAAAAGTAACTTACAATTTTTTACTGAAGCAGGATCCATCAACACTTATTAATACATCACAGAACCCAAGAACGACTTCTCATGCTATTATCTTAACAGGTTTCCTTAGAGAATGATCATTCATAAATTTGTTATAGAAAGAACTCAGTGCTAACAAAGGTAAAATAAATATTCAAGAACACTTAGTTACAGCCCACAGAATAAGATAAAACTAGCAAACATAGAATATCTGCACATCCCCATAATGTTGTGCTAATGCTTGTAGTTTGGAATGTAAAATAACAACGAGAAGGGAAGGTCTAGAAAGGCCAAGGGTCAGAAAGGAGGTCTTGAAAGGGATGTGGTGGAAAGAACACCACCCCTGGGGCCATCATACAGGAGAACTAAGGCTCCCCCTCCTGCCTCTGCAATTGCAATGGCCTGAAAACCTCATGACTTAACAGTGCACCCACAACCTAGTTATTCTGCTTATGTGCAGCACAGGTAACCTGACACTTGTATGGAAGGTCCTCACTGCCCACCTCCCTCTCTCAGGGACCAATCACCCTGGAACAAGCACACCACACGGTCCTGCAGACAGCCAGTGCCTTGTGAGCTCACTATTTCACCCACACGTGCATACGGCTTGGCAACGGGAACCAGTGATAACTTGTGAACACGTCCCTAGACGCGACAGGCAACCCAGAAGCCAGCTCTGCCAGCCGCAGTGCCCCTGCTCGGACCCCAGAGAGCCTCCTGGGCAGCAGGCTGGTCCTGGGCCCTGGGCGGTAAAGAAGGCGCCAGCAGCCCTGTGGCAAAGACAGGTGGAAGGACAACAGGAAGAACGAGGCTGACAAAAGTCACAGCAGAGGCCCCAAATTTCAATAATAATGAGACATCAGCGAAGAGCCCAAAGAGCCTGATACTGGACTCAAATTCAAGAGCTAACAGCAGCTATACAGGCCTATTTAGCTACACCATGACACACTTTCATATATAACTCAACTCCAGAGGTTCTCCAGTAATTACTCACTGGAAAAATGCATGAAGGCAACTCAAACCGTTTTCCTCCCCTATGTTTTCAGCTAAATAAAATCTAACAATTTGAATTGTAGTTGCCTTACAATTTGAACCCAGTTTTTTTCCTTTTAGAAGGAAATGGCTCCCTCTAGTGGTTATAATTTAACTATAAAATGGGGGTGTTTTTGTTTGTTTGGTTTTGGGTTACTTGGTTTTTTGAGACACGATCTGGCTCTGTGATTCAGGCCAGCCTCGAACTCACTGCGTAGCCCAGGCTGGCCCTGAACTCACAGCAATCCTCCTCCCTCAGGTTCTCAAGTGCTGAGATTTACAATTATGCACCACCGTGTCTAGTCTTTTTGTCATAAACCGCATTCTGAGGTTACACATATTTACATGCTTCTCAGTATGTACACAGCACATATACCTACATGTAGAGGAACCCTAAAAATTAGTTTTGCCTTCTTTTTACGAATAAAATATCAAAACAGGTGAGCATGGTGGCACGTACCTGTAATCCCACCACTCTGGGAGGCTGAGCCAAGAGGATCACAAATCCAAGCCCAGCCCAGACAACTTAATGACTTAGAGAGACCTTGTCTCAAAATTTTAAAAAATAAATTTTAAAGGGCTTGGGATTTTGCTTAGTACAAAAGGCCCAGGATCAATCCCCAGTACTGCCCACTTTCCAAAAAGAACAAAATAACTGTTTCTATATTCTACATTTTTAAATAAAAATATTAAAACTTTTCCTATAACTTAATACAAAGTATTAAGAAATTCCATATTCTTTCTGCTCCCCTATAATGTTTAGAGATAATTCAGAAATCTCAGAAGCCAAAATATTTCAGTATGATTAACCTCCCTTGGAGGAAAAGAAATCCATTTACATCAGGAGGTAAATTTTTCCTCATTTCAAGTCTCAGGAGTAAGAAACATTAAAGAAGAATCCTAACCTCAGATTTATTACACTGCATTAATTTCTATCTCAGTGTTAATAAGTGCTGTTCTTAGGTGTCTCCCCAGTATACATACTCTTCAGATGGCTTCAGAGCACGAGTTGACATAGTCTCAGCTGAAATTTTGCCATTTTACTTTTTAAGAGATTAACAAGTTGAAGAAAAATCAATCATTTGTTCATTTGGGTATTAAAGTAGATAAGAATAATTTTGAAAAGATTCACTTCAACTACATCAGGGGCTAAGGAGAAAGATCTCTCCCCTTGCCCTTCACGGGGACAAGGTGGAGAAAGCGGAGGGGTGAGTGCCTCCCGGCAGGCCCATACCTGCGCAGCGCCGGATCGCCCTGGGCCTCGTCACTGATGAGCTCAGCCTCGCTCCGGGCGATACGCAGCGCCAGCTCCCGGTCCCGGCGCTCCTGTTCCAGCACGGCCTGTTGCTGGGACTCCTCTTCCCGCTGCCGGGCCAGCTGCTCCTCCACTTCAGCCTGCGGAGCCCAGAAAGCACCGACAAAGAGCCCTTCACAGATTACTTCCTCACTCCCACTCTTACTTAAAATACAGGGAAAGTGTAATTCTCCACACAAGTTCCTTGCTGAGGTTCTTTACCAAGCACAAATCTCTTCAGTCTCAGTTTTCTCCTATATTATCAAAGCTCCATTTTCCCAAATGTACGAGAATGCAGAAAAACCGTGACTCCATCATCCTGTGACTAGTGTGGGCATGTCACACGTGACAACACCAACAGCCACACAGCAAATATCTGGAAGTGAGGGTGCTGTTATGTCTGAGGATACACTGTGAGAGCCCAGACATATACACACTCAATGCATCATCAGCTGTTCTCAGAAACGGCTTTCTAAACTCTAGGGGTGGAGAGAGTATCTTAATGCTTCCTAGTTGGAAAACATCTTAAAACGTAAGAATTATATTCTAAGGATTTATCTGATTTCCCTCTAGATATAACACTAATATTCAATGAATTAGACACCATGTGAAATGCTTTAACAGGTAACTATTATTTGTTCCCGTCTACAGAGAAAAACTGCAGCTCAGAGCTGTGCACTGTGACTGCCCCAGTTTCTATGGCTGAACTCGGGTCTCTAGCTCCAAAGTGTCTTTGGCCCATAAGATAAGACAGTGACAGTTTAGCAAATCAAAATCTGACTTTCACTTTTTTAAATAACTGTAGATTATATTTTGATAGAAATTCAGTTCCAGAAGTACATACCTGAATACGTTTTTCGTCGTCTTCCCTTTTCTTTCTCTCTTCTTCTTCTTGTTTTCTCTTTGCTTCCATCTCAAGTTTCCTAACAAAACCCAAAAATTTGTCAATTTAACAGCAGATAAGAAATTCTTCATTAGGCAAATTAACAACTAATAAACAAAAATAACAGTAGGAACTTAACCTGTTGACCACATACACTACTGACTTATTTTGAATAAAATAAAATCTAACTCTACTGACAGTAATTCTCAAATAAGTAGATTCAATAACTTTTAATACCTCTAGATGAATCTGGCTGCAAAGCCTACCTGTAGGATCTTAATTACAATAATTCCTTCTCTTCCCTCTCCAACTAGACAACTCACACTTACTCCATTTACCTTATCATGGGAATCTTCCAAAGTGTGTATTAGCTTTAAAACTGCAGAAAAGTAGAAGTGCCCTTTTCCTACCTTATAAAATAATAAACAAGTCACTGCTTTAAAAAAAAATGTTAGGATATACCCTGAAATAAGCAGCTAATAAAAACTCAGATCATACAGGTTATTCCTTGTCTGAAGTACGTGGGACAAAAAACACTGAGATTTCAATTTTTTTAAATTTTGAAATATTTTCTTATACTTTGCCAGTTGAGCATCCCTAATCCAAAAATGAGGCTAATTATGACAAACCCATAGCCAACAGCATAATAAATGGGGAAAAACTGAAGCACTTCCTCTAAAATCAGGAACTCTTGCTGCTCTTATTCAATGTACTACTAGAAATTTTAGCCAAAGCAATTATGCAAGAGAAAGAAACAAAAGGCACACAATCAGGAAAGGGAAAAGTCAAATTATCCTCATTTCCAGATATGACTGTATACACAGAAAAACCTAAAGACTCCATCCAAGGACTATGGGCATTCATAAGTGAATTCAGTAAAGTAGCAAGATACAAAATCAACACAAGAAGTCAGTAGCTTTTCTATGCATCAATAATGAACTTCCTGGCAAAGAAATCATGAAAGTAATCCTATTCACAATAGCCACACAAAGAATAAAATACCTAGAAATAAACTTTAACTATGGAAGTTAAAGACTTCTACAATGAAAAAATACTAAACACTGGCGAACAAAATGGAAGACAATACTAAGAGATGGATTAGAAGAATGAATACAGTTAAAATGTCCAGACTACTCAAAGCAATCTGCAATCCCCAACAAAATACCATGACATTCTCTGCAGAATTAGAAAAAACAACTCTAAAATCTATATAGAAGCACAAAAGACCCTGAATAGCCAAAGCAATCTTGACCAAAAAGAGCACGGCAGGAAGAAGCATTATAATACCTAACTAATATCAGTACACACTACAGAGCCCCAGCAACCAAAACAGGATGGCGCTGGCATAAAACCAGAAACACAGAGGCACTGTGGCACACTCCTGTAATCCCAGCCCTCAAGAGGCTGAGGCAGGAGGATTGCTGCAAGTTCACGGTCAGGCTGAACTATACAGCAAGACCCTGTTTCAAAAAACCAAAAAACAAAAAGAAAAAAAATCCAGACAAGCAGAAAAACAGAGCAGAATTTGATTCCTACCTGAGACCCGCTCAAGAAATCAACTCCAAATTGATCAAAGACCCTAACATAAGACCTAAAACTCTGAGATATGGGAAAACACTTCAAGATACTCATACAGGCACTTATTTTCTGGAGGACACCAAAAGACAGGGTGAAAAATGCAAAAGTAGATAAATATGATTACATCATACTAAAAAGCTTCTGGACAGCAAAGAAAATACTCAGTGAAGTTAAGAACCCACGGAATGGGAGAAAATATTTACCAGCTATTCACCTAAGAGAGGCTTAATATCCAGAATATATAAAGACCCAACAACAGAGTAATGTAATTTAAATATGGACAAATGATCTGAAAAGATACTTCTCAAAAGAAGAAAGACAATGACCAGTGACTATATGAAAAGATGCTCAGTATCATTAGCCATCAGAGAAATGTAAATCAAAAATACAAGGGCATACTATCTCACCCTGGTTACAATGGCCACTACCAAAAAACAAAATAACAAATGCTGGTAAGGATGTGGAGAAGAAGGAAATAAAACACTATCACTGATGGGACTATAAATTAGTATAGCCACCATAGAAATCAGTATGGCTCCCCTAAAAACTACAAACAGAACTACCACAGTATGTAGCTCTCCCACTCCTGGGTATATATCCAAAGAAAATGAGTCAGGATATACAAGAGACATCTGCAAGCCCATACTTACTGTGGTACTATTCAGTAGCAAAGATATGGATTCGCCCTGGGTGCCATTAAGAGACGAAGGGGTAAAGAAAACACAGTGTATATCTACACAATGGAATATAACTCAATTATAAAGAAGAAGACAGGTATGGGGATGCATGCCTGTGGCTGGGGCAGGACGACTGCAAGTTTGAGCCCAGCCTGGGCAACCTAGTGACTTAGTGAGATCCTGTCTCAAAATAAAAATATTTTTAAAGGGGCTGGGGATATAACTCAGTGTAAAGGCCCTGGATTCAATC
>PVJO010026364.1:0-21242 GCA_004026905.1 Hystrix cristata
TGGGAAGAGCCAGCATGAGCTTACCTGGACCTCTTCCCCTCTTCCTCCATGATGGTACCACCCCGGATGGAGGCTGCCTTGCAAGGCCAGGTCCCAGAGCAAAGGCCATGGGAAACAGAGACACAGCCTACTCAGCTGAAAAGTGAGGGAACCAGGGACGGAGGGGCAAGGCAGCTCCAAATGGCAGGGGCAGGACAGATGCTGATAGAAGGGGGAGGAGCTGAGCACCCATGCTTCCGGCGGGGGCAGGTTCAAGGGTGGGGGAGGTCCAGGATGGCCCAGTGCTACTGACAGCATCACAGCAATGACTCTCACTGAGGCCCGGCTCACACTCGACCTCAGGCCGATCCTGTCTCCCTTACCCAATGGCTGAACTTAATTCATCTGTGGTTCCCAAAGCTTCAAATACTTGGTCGTCTTTGGGTCTCCTTTCTCCAGTGAAGGTGCTAGAAAACCCTGTGGAAAAACATTTGGCCCCCCCAAAATTAATTTTTCCCCCAGATATGCTGTTCTTTCTTTAAAAAAAACTTTCGATGTCAAATACAATAGAGATAGAGAAAAATGCTAATATCCTAGGTGTATAGCGCGTGAACTGCCACTAATTGAACAGAATTCTCTGATCAGCACCCAGCTCCAGACCAGAACTTGACCAGCACCCAGAAACCCCCTCTCGGTCACCATCCCTAAAGGTAACCACAATCCTTACTTCCTCCCTGATATGTTCTTAGTTCAAACTTTAGAATCACACACTGACCATCCTGCTGAAGAAATAAAGCATCAGTCACATCACATACACATTATTATTATTATTATTATTTTTTTTTTTTTTTTTTTGGTGCTGGGGATCGAACTCAGGGCCTTGCGCTTGCAAGGCAAGCACTCTAACCACTGAACTAAATCCCTAGCCCCTTATTATTATTTTTTTAAACAACTTAGAATTTATTTGCAAAGTAGGAAACCACATACACATTATTACCATACTTCACATGCAGGCCAAGTCCTCTGCACCTCTGGCTGGGTGACAGGTGCCACCTGGCAGTACCAGCGTGGGTGTTGCCATGCTGGCCTGGCACTCATAGGTAGGCCGTGGTGCTCTGCTAAATAAATGATTTCACGGAATACCATCAGACAGGCCACTCTGTGACTGTGATGGAGCAGGACCAAAACAAAACAAGGCCACTACGTAATCACGTCTAGCACAGAACATTGTTGAAGTGACAAAAATGACCAAGTGCCCCCTTTCCTGGCTAACGTGAATGACCGCGGCATTTTTAGTCATCATGGCTTTAGTACCTCTTTTGTCTCACCCGCCTTTGAAAAAAAATACTAAGACACCTATTTATAGAATTAGCCCTGCTTCCTGATAGTATCCAATCCACACCAAAGGCCCACTTCTCGAATATTCCCCCGAGCCAGTTAACACAAGTCCAATCCTATAGTGTCCTCTCTACCACCCGCTACTAGGGCCTGGACAGTCCCCAGCTGGGCTATCGCCTTCCTTCTAATGAGCCACCTGCCCCCACTGTTTGCCTAGAGGTTGTCCCTGGAGGTCTTTGGCTGGAGGGCACTGACACTGCCACTTGGCATTTATTATTCCTACCCGTTTTCTTTTTATTGTTGTTATGGTAACACATACAATGTATAAAACAAAAAATTTACCATTCTGATATTTTTTCAGTAGAGTATATAGTTCAGTGGTATTAAGTACACCCTATACATATGTTTGTATTTTTACTATATAAGTATAAATCTAAAAAGCAGTAGCTAGTAGTGTTCTGCATGATTTTATTTTATTTTTTCTGCATGATTTTAAATTTCAGGATATGGTATTATACTGAAGCCAGGCATGGTCACGAATGTTTGTAATCCCAGCTACTAGGAAAGGAGGATTTAAATTCAAGGCTGGCCTGAGCAACTGAGTGAGGCTCCCATCTCAAAATAAAAATAAAAAGGGCTGAGGATGTAGCTCAGTGGTAGAGTGTTTGCCTATTACACTCAAGGCCCTGGGTTCTGTTCCTAGTACCTCAAAAAGAAAAGAAAATGGTATCATATTGGTTACTGATACATTCTTCTGCATCTGTTTTCTGTACAGCATATTCTAACATTTTTTGAGTTATCAAAGTAATATGTGCTTGTTATAAAAAAATAATAGAAGTATGTGAACTTCTGTTCATTTTTCTCTCCCATTTTTCTCAGTCTCTACTGGGTAACAGGGCAAGGTGTAAAAGGTATAACCTTTCAGGCACATTGAATACACATATGTACACACCCTTGTATCCAGGCAGATTGCGATTATTCAGAAACTTGTTTTTTGCTGCTGTGAGTACTCTACCATAGAACCACACCCTCACCCCACATTTGTGTGTGTGTGTGTGTGTGTGTGTGTGTGTGTGTGTGTGTGGTACTGGGGATTGAACCTAAGACCTTTACACTGAGCTATATCCTCAGCATAGCCCCCCATTTTTTTCTTGTAGTACTAGGAGGTGAACTCAGGGCCTTTGCACTGAGCTATGTCTCCAGCTTCTTTAAAAACATTTTTTATTCTGTTTTTTTATTTTGAAGCTGGACCACACTAAGTCACTAAATTGGCCAGGCTAGCTTGAACTTGCAAACCTCCTGCCTCAGCCTCCTAGAGTGCTAGGATTACAGGTGTGTGCCACAACATCTGGCTCCTTTTTTATTTTTTAGAGACAGTATCTCACTAAGTCGCTAAATTGCTCAGGCTGGGCTTGAACTTGCAATCCTCTTGCCTCGGGTTCTCAGCACACTAGGATTATAGGTAGGTGTGCATCATCATGCCGGTTCTGCAATTTGTTTTTATCACTTACTATATGTGGGCCATTTTTCATTTCATATCCCATTTTGGTGATATATACATTCAGATCTGTCACATACTTTTTATTGGCTACAGAGAAGTTGGAAGAACTTTAAAGCAATGTCTTTCATATATCTTTTTCACCTGCGTCCCTACCCTACCTTTGTCTCCTGTTTTGGTGTAAATCTTGGGGATCTTGGGTGTCTTCGAGGAAGGCTGTAGCCTAGTAAGAAACAAACATGAAGAGCTGGTAAGTGGGGATGACTCACGCAGAGGGGCACCTTCGTCATGGGTCCCAGCATGCTGTTTGCAACGCAGTGGCAGCACTTAGCCCCTACTAGGATGGCAAGTGCTTACTGACATCTTTGCCCTCCGTCTTCTCTAGCTGCGAGGCTTTTGTGGGCAAGCTTTGTGTCTTACCCACACCTCCACCTGCAGTAGCTGATGTACCACACTGCTCAACATAGATGCTCAAGAAACATTTGCTGAATTGACTGATCACTTCCAATAGCTCCTGCACTATAGTGGATTATGGGCATCATCTCCTGGAAGTCTCCCTGGAATCCTCCCACAACCCCAGAGGTAAGCACTACCTATTAACTTCATTTTACTATGAAGAAACTAGCTCACATAGTAACATTCATCTTCCTGTCACCCAAGAGGGAGAGGCAGAGCTAGGGTTCATGCCCAAGACTATCCTACACCAGCACCCCTAAGCCTCTGGAGGAAAAGAAAACTGGGTCACTTCCATTCTTTAAGGGTTCAAGTATACTCAGAAATGAAGAACTGCCAAAAAACATTCTGAAAACTGGCATTTTATTTGTTTCCCTCTTTTTAATTTTTAATTTTATTCGTGATGCTGGGGATCGAACAAGGCCTTCGCACATGCTGGGCAAATGTTCTACCACTGAACATCTTGCATTATCAAACAAC
The DNA here is from genome assembly GCA_004026905.1 of Hystrix cristata. Classification (NCBI taxonomy): domain Eukaryota; kingdom Metazoa; phylum Chordata; class Mammalia; order Rodentia; family Hystricidae; genus Hystrix; species Hystrix cristata. The sequence continues at coordinate 3,749 of PVJO010026364.1, forward strand.
AATAAACAGAAATACAAAAAACTTGTCGCATTATCAAACAGCAAGATAGCTTAAATATATAGGTCAGATTTAAAAGGTGACTTTCCAAGGTTATTCAAGGCTAAATCACTGGATCTATCAACTACATTAACCATTATTTGTTTGTGGTACTCTACAGGTTCTGAGGTCTGGGGCTCTGAGGGTGCAAGTTTCAAAGTAAAGCCAGTTTTACTTTGAGGAAAGCCACGTTGAGATCTTATTTGCGTCTCGATGTCTGAGAACAAAGTGCTCAGGTCAAAATCTGAATGATTTTCACACACACACACACGCACACGCACACGCACACGCGCGCACACACACACACACACACCCGCCACACGCGTGGGATTATGTACGCCCTGCCCTGACTAATGGCTTCGTTAGGCCTTGTGCAAAGCAACCCTGGTCTCTGGCTTCCAGTTGCCCACGGTGACGTCAGCACAGAGGGCCCATCATGAGGATGACGTACCCTGGACACAACACCACGTGATTCACGGCAGGCGTTCGAGTTACTCCCAGCCACTCACCTGTCCTCGTCTTCCCCGTCCTGAGAGCCGCGGCTCTGGAAACGGGGACAAAGCAGCCGGTAGGTGCCAAGACACAAGCGGAGGCCAAGGCAGCCTCCCACAACCCGCACCGCCATGAGCTGGAGGCGGGGGGCAGGGGGGGGTCTCGACGCGGGATGACTTCTCCAGGCTACCGTCCAGACCCCGGGTGACTCCACCCATAGCCGGCCGCGCCACCGCTGAACCGCCATCTCCCATTGGTCCGTGCTCTCGCACCAGGGCGGGACATTCCCAGGGGCTTGTTTTCTATTGGCTCACGGGAGGAGTGGGGCGGGAAAATTCGTGACGGCATAGTTACGATACCTCCTGACCTATGCTGAAGCCAATTGGTAAAGGGATTGCTCTCGGGCGCTCTGATTGGCTGGAACAGGCTACGCCTGAGGGCTGGTGCTCGGCGGCGGAGCAAAATAGGAAGCTCCGGCTCAGGTGCGGAAGGACTGTGGCGGCGGCAGGTGAGACGCTGGGGTCCAGCGACCGGACGGAGCGAGATCCGAGACCCAGAACGACCCGAAGCCAGGCTCCCAGCTTCTCTGACTTAGTTTTCCACCCAGCAAGCCACTTTCTATGATTCTATCTTGCAGTAATCCTCCCTTAAGTGTGCAGAGTGAGGCGTAACAGGTGTTTTTTGCAGCCTTGTTTGTGACTGTGGTACATAGGAAGCAGCTTCAGTGTCCAGGAAAGAATTCTTTCTGCTCTTTGTAAATCTCTCTCTGTCTGTCTCAAGTCTCCCTCTTTTCTCTCCCTTTCTTTCTTCCTCTCTGGGCTGCTGGGGATCAATGACAGGACCTTGCTCCTGCTAAGCAAGCACTCCCTCACTGAGCTACACCCCCAACTCTTGTAAATTTTAACCTTCAATAGTAGTAGCAATAAGAACTGAAGGCAAGAGCAGAACTACTAATAAGTAACTATCAGTAGTTGAGTGACTAGTGTGCCACACACTAAGTGTTTTTCTTGGATTAATTTTACCTTCCTAACAAGCCATTGAAATCGGTTCCATTATTGTCCCTGTGTAATGTGTGGGGAAACCTAGGTTCATAACCATGTGAGTGAGTTAGCTAAGAGAGAGGTGGAAGACTGGGATCTCCATCACTGGAGAGTGGAAGACTGGGATCTGAACCCAGATCTTTTTTGTTTGTCCAATGAACTGGCACACTGCACTGCCTTTCTGGTACATAGTGAGTGTCAATTGGTAGCTGCCATTTGTTGCTGTTGTTTTCCAGATGGAGTTTCATTATGTAGTCCAGGCTGGCCTTGAACACACACTCTTCCTGCTTCAGGCTCCCAAGTGCTGGGATCACATGTGTGCCCACCACGCCTGGCTTCTTGTTGTTATAATGATACACTTGAACTGGGCTTCCTCAAATATCTCTTTCTTTCTGTTTCTAACATCTAGGGACCTTTGTTCTTTTCTCCCTTTTAGGATTCCCTGGAGCCATGTTGTCAGAAGTCCTGGTGGTGTCTGCTCCAGGGAAAGTCATTCTCCACGGAGAACACGCTGTGGTCCATGGCAAGGTAAAAAGCCCCCAGAGCCTTGAAGGTTTGGATACTGCTTCTCCTTGGCACCAGTCTTGCAAGAAGATAAAAAGAAAGCCTTGAGGCTGAGGCATAGCCTGGGAACAGATCAGAGAAGGTTCCTGTTTGTCCCTATCCAGGCAAGGAAAAGACAGATCTTATGCCCACCAAAGAACTTCTCTGGCTTCATTCAGTACGATGGCAAAAAGATGACACCAGAAGTGGAATGAAATCACCTAAGGAATGAGCTTTGGTGGAGAGAAAAAGAGCTCTGAGAATTGAGCTTTGGGGCAGTCCAGTGTTTAGAAGTTGGAAAAATGATCTTGCAGAGGAGTTGGAAACATGCATTACCTCATTTAATCCTTACACTTTACCCAGAGGGACATTCTTCTATTCTATTTTACAGATGCAGAAGCTAAAGCTTAGGAAAGAATTGATTAACTTGAGCAGACTCACTACACCTTGGTAGAGCTTCGAGTGAACCCAAATCTGTTCAAACCCAAAGCTTGTACTTTTTTTACTCCTTCACTCCAACTGCTATTGTTTATGTCTTTAACTTATGTTTTAAACTTATATTTCTCTTTGAAAATGTAGTGATTATTGGGAAGCAATTCCTTGGTGTTGAGAAACTCTGAAGCTATCCTGAGGGGAAGGCAGATATAAGTAGATATGACTCCTAATTGAGTGGTAGTTGCTGTGTTCAGGCTCAGTGGGAGACTGTGCCGAGGTCGATTAGCAATGTCTGCTAAGGGCACTGGTAGGAGTGCTGAGTGTGCTGCTGTTTGTCCTCACTTCTCAGCACACTGACACAGGCCCCCTTGCCACCCACCCTCAGCTTACTGCTTTTCCCCTTTATTCTATAGGTAGCACTAGCAGTGGCCTTGAACTTGAGAACATTCCTCAAACTTCAACCCCACAATAGTGGGAAAGTGACCCTCAGCTTACCAAACATTGATACCAAGCAGACCTGGGAGGTGGCCAAGCTTCAGCTGCTGGACAGAAGCTTTCTAGGTGAGTGCCAGGAAGAGAAACCAAGTGTGGGTAGAGCCTGGTTCCTGAAGACAGGGAGAGGGGGCAGCTGAATAGTTACCCCAGGCTGTCCCCAAGGGACCCAGAAGTCAGCCACTCCAGGGGTGTTTTCTATCATAAAATTAGCTTCATTCATTGAGTATGATATTTTAATTTAAAAGTATAAAACCGTGTACAAGATCTCTGTGAGCTGTTTCAAAAAGATCATCAAGTCCTACTGTTGAGTGAAAAAAAAAAACACGTGATATAAAACACCATATGCATATACTTATATATAAATCAGTGTGTGACAGTGCAGAGTAAGGTCTAAGGGGATAGATACCAGAGTGACAGTGGCGATCAATTCCTCTCAGAAGGTCCTAGGGCTGGGGAATGGACAGAGAGCCTACCTTCCATAATGTTGCTTTTAACAAGGAGAACGAATGCATTGTATCTTGTATAACTAAAAATTATTTAAAATAGGGCTGGGGGTGTAATTTAGTGTACACTGTGTGTTTAGCATGGGTAAGCCCTTGGGTTCTGTTCCCAGCACAATAAATAATAATAATTCTTCAAAGTAACTTAGGATTATTACTGGAAAATCCAGTCAGTACTGGGACATGGTGACCAAAAATCACTGGTTACTGCTTCCCCCCTCTCCAATATGACCCTAAGCATTTTGGTATTAATTTTTCTGGGTTGTTTTCTATAAATCGGTGGTTAGATCGATTGAGATATCTTGGTTTTTTTAAAGCAGAATTGGGCCAGGCTACATCATCTGTTCAGAAATGGGTGGGTTTTCAGTGTATCAGGACTTTCTCTTTGTGCCAGTAAATTGGAGCCTCTGTGCTGCCATCGATGGCATGGGAAAGGCTGCGGCCACTCATAAGCAAGCCGATTGCCTTCGTCAGGCCTGGAGCTGGAGTTGTCCCTGTTCTCAGTCTGTTGTCTCCTCTTGGGACCAACATCCTTCTCAGTAAGAATCCTCTAGAAGTTCCTTCCAAACCATACCTGAACCCAGCACACCTGCTTTCTGCTCTCCATGAGGAGCCACAGCCACTCCCATTGAGATGGGGCAAGAGTTAAAAATTTCAGTCTGGGGTTGTAGCTCAGTGGTAGAGTGCTCATTTCAATCCTAGTACCACAAAAAACGAACAAACAAATGCTGTTTTAGCACCCATTTTCAACCTGTCACACATGCCTGGGAATCGCCTGGGGAGGTTGCCATTGATTTATTGCTACAGTTGGATTCTTGGCCCTGCCCCTTTGCTCCGGAGAACTGGCAGTGGGGGTAGGGGCAGGGGGGTGTACTTTAAAAGGGGTTGCATGGTTGTTCCAGGGATGCCCTTAGTTGAAGAGTTTTTAGGGCATGTTTTGGAAAGTGCCCAGCCAGAGCACCTGGGACTTGCTTTCCGTTGTGCCCTGGGCCACCCAGCAGTGGTCCCTGAGAACTGGCTGCCGCCCCTCTAGCTCTCTGGGTGAGCCTGGGCAGGTCACTTCATCCCCTGGGCCCCAGAGCAGCTTTGAGGATCCAGCAGGACTGGAGGTGGGGGGCCAAGGCTGGTACACCAAGCATAATACATCGGGAAGGGCTTGTTTGTCTACTTTACCTAGGAGACAAAAGGAATTCAAGCCAGTGGAGACCTATTGTCTACTACGTTACAAGGATCTGCCTCCGTTCTTTCAATGTCTTTTGTTCCCTCCTGATAGCAATAACCACAGTGAGCCATCACTGGCATTTGCGTGGGCCAGGTACTGTACAAAGGGTGGTCACATGTTAGTGTTCTTAGAGTTCTCCAGCCTTCCCCGGAAGTAGGTGACATTGTTCATTCCATTTATGGATGTGAAAGTCAAAGCTCAGTGGTCCAGGGTCAGTGATACAGAAAGGACTTGGACCCAGGTCTCTGGCCCCTAAAGCTGATTCCATCTCTGTCGCAGAACTCCGCAGTATCACTGGCCTGGCTGGACTGAGCATATTGTGAATACACGCAGCACGTATTTGCTGAACGCCAAATAGGTGCCCAAAACAGTTTCCCAAAACAAGTGCACCCAGCTCCATCTCGTGTATCTGTAGAACCTGCTTCATGGCTTGGGGGGTGACCTGTAGAGGCGAGCTGGCCAGACTTGCTCGGCCTCCTGAGCGTCACAGAGGAAAGGGATCCAGGCCTCAACATGCCACTGGGGAAAACCTGCCACCTCACCTCTCCCTCCTGCCCAAGCGGCATTTCCCATGCGCTGTCCTTACTGGAGTTTCCATTAGCTTTTGAGAGAGGGAAGTATCTGGGGAATGTTTTAGTGCGCCTTTGATTTTGATTTTGTAAAATGGAGGGTGAAAGCCCAGCCTTGGAGTAGTTGAGCTAACATGCACTCTCTGTGTGTGCATGGGTACATGTGTGTTTTAATCACTGTTAATTAAGCGCTCACTGTGTGCCACAGCTGTGCTGAGAGCTCTACATACCTGACTTTGTCTTCATGGTGACCCTGGGAAGGGGTGCCCTAAATTGTTCCATTTTACCAGCGAGGGAGAGGGCAGGAGGGTTCAGACAGGGCGAGTCAATGCTCAAGGCCACACAGCCAGTGAATGGCACAGTCAGGACCCGGACCCGAGTCTGCCTATTCCCAGCGGGTAGATATGGCTGTGGCCCTTGCACCATAAATTCATGTCCTCCCACATTCTGATCCCACAGTGCCTCTATTTCTTGTATTCTGTGGTTTATAAAAGCACCCGAGGCCCTCTCACCCTGCCTGTTTGTTTGTGTTGTGACAGAGCAAGGCACCATCCCAGCACCCACTGCAGAGCAAGTGGAGAAGCTGAAAGAAGTGGCAGACATCCCCAAGAACTGCACCGTCCCTGAGCACCAGGCCGTGCTGGCCTTCCTGTACTTGTACATGGCCATCTGTCAGAAGCAGAGGTGCGTGGTCTGCGGAAGGGCCCCGCCTCGGCTCCCGGGGAGGTGGGGAGAGCTGGGAAAACGTGTGCCTCTTTCCAAGTTTCTAGGGAGTCTTCCTCCTAAGTCTCTGCTGACATGGCTGTTGCCTGTTGGCTGCCTCAGCATGGACCCAGCACTCTGCCAGATGTGCTAGAGATGACACTCGGTACAAGTCCCAGCACCACTGCCTCCTCTACACCCGGGGCGGCTGAGGCTCAAAGAAGCAGAAGCACTTAGGGCTGTTCAGCTAGTTAGTAAGGGGCCATTCGCTCTGATACCCACACTGGCATTCCTAGCCCTACTTCGTCTCCCGCTCTCCTCTTTTCAGTGGAGCCAAAGCCACTTCCACTTGTGGCTCCATGGCGCGGCCTCTCCCAAGGCATGGCTATAGAGGTACCTTCCCTCCACATCCTGCTGCTCCAGGGAAATTGTTATTCCTTCCTCCCTTTCCAAGAAGATCTGGGAAAGCCAGCATCAGAAGGTGATAGCACTGTCAAGGCCGTGTCACTGGGTACAAGAGGAGGCCGCACTGGTTCAGCCCCACTAGCTAGCTCTTAGGAGGTACTTGTCTTCTTTGAGCATCAGTTTCCTCATCTGTAAAATGGGTGTGGTAACGGCACCTATTTCATGGGCTTGTGACGAGGCTAATTTATCTAAAATGTTTGGCATGGAACCTGGCACATAGCTATTATTCTTAATGATAATTTCCTCAGAAAACAAAAGCAATAAGGGGGATTAGAAATACATATAAGATGGGCCCAGTACTGTAACAGGCACACAGTGAGTGTGTACTTTTGTTTTTTGATTTCGGTACTGGACATTGACTCAGGGCCTTCACACTGAGCTACATCCCCAGACCTTTTTTCATTTTTTATTTTGAAACAGAGTCTCATTAAATTATGCAGGCTGGGCTTGAACTTGGGATCCTCCCACCTCCTCCCAAGTGCTTAGATTATAGGTATGTGCCACCACGCCTGCTTGCGTAGTATTATTTTTAATGCAGAACCCAAAGGACAGCTCTTCATTTGAGCAGCAGACACAGGCCCAGCAGCCAGGCTCTGCTGAGGATGTATTCATATGTGGCCCACACTTGCTGTCGGGCTCAGGGATTAACTGGAAGGGGCATGTTCTCTTCAAGGCAGGAGTACTTAAGTGTCTGCACATCTTGGTTGGATGGTACATGTCCTTTGAAAAGGCACATTCAATGTTGGGGCTTTTTTGTTTTTGTTTTCAAGCAGTAAGGACTGAACCCAAGACCTTTGCACTGGTCTACATCCCCTGCCCTTTTTTGTTTTGAGACAGGGTTTTGGTAAATTGCCCAGGCTGGGCTTGAACTTGTGTGATCCTCCTGCCTCAGCCTTCCAGAGTGCTGGGATTACAGGCATGCGCCACCATACGCAGCCAGTGATAGAATTTTTCTATTTGGAAAATTGGAAAAGTACTGAATGGAAATTACTGATCATAAAGTTTGACAAATCTTGCTAGGGGAAGGATGTGTCCAAGGCTGAAATTCCAAACTTCCTAGCGTCCCAAGCAGACCCAGGGTGCTCATGCTGGGGCATGCCACCGTGCGAGTGGCCCACCGTGGGCGCACCGTCAGACACACTGCCATCAGGTGACAGAGAGGAAGATGACAGGCAGGGGCACCTTGAGGGCGGGTAGGAATGGCACTCAGGGTGATCTGAGAAAGTGTCACAGTGCAAGCGACATTTGATAAGGCCTTGGAAGAGGGTAGGGGCTTGGATGGGAGGAAAAGAGTACAAGGCTCTCACAGGCCAGGAGCCAGCTATGGCTAAGAGCAGGGCCATGAAGGAAGCTGGAGTGCGGGGTGGCACTTTTAGGAAGACTATAGGATAGCACAGTGGTTTAAGTGAATCTCGTACCAGTTTCCTGATTCTGGTTCATCACGAGCTCCTGCCGTCCCATAGAGTTGGCTTGAGGGGGTCAGGAAATCTCCAAGTCAGTCCCTGCCAGTGTCCAGTCCTGGTGCCCAGCCATGGCTTCAACACCGTCCCCTCTGCCCTTTAAGAGAGTCACGCTTTGCACCCTGGTGTGTTTCAGGGCCCTGCCGAGCCTGGACATCACTGTGTGGTCGGAGCTGCCCCCTGGGGCGGGCTTGGGCTCCAGCGCCGCCTACTCCGTGTGCCTGGCTGCTGCCCTCCTGACCATGTGTGAGGACATCTCCAATCCGCTGAAGGATGGGGACAGAGTCAGCAGGTGATCACAGTTCTTGCCCTGGTCAGTGTCATTCCTGTGTGGCAGGACCCAAACCAGAGTCCCCCACTGGGACCTCACCGTCTCTCTGTGAGGTGCGACCTGCCTGGTGGCCATTTTCCAGGTGGGGAAGACAAGGCCCAGAGAGGCCAAATGGCTGGGCCAGGGCTGCACAACTAGTGGTGGGAGGGCAAGATTTGAGCTAGGCAGTCTGAAACCAGAGACCGAGCTCTTCATTCCTGCGTTCTGTCCCTCACCCCATCTTCGTTCTTTGGGGTTCAGGTGCCTGGAGTGTGGTAGAAAGAACTTGAGTCTGGATGTAGATGGCAGAGAATGCCACTCAGATAGCCCTGATGACGTAGCCGTGTCACCCCCTCCAGGCCCTCAGCAGGGCGCAGAGGCAGGAAGACTCCATGACTGGCACTCTGGCCTAGCAGGAGATCTCTGTCCCCTGCCTGAGTGTATCTTCTCGGGCTTGGAAAGGCCATGGTTCCATTTCCCCTGGCTCTGTTGGTCCCTGTTAGGGTTCCTGTCACATCTGGTAATTGCGTTCCTGAGACTTGTAGTTTGAAATACAGCTGATTTCAGCCTGACTCCAGGGTTGCTTTAACCCTCACAGGCCACAGCAGACCGGAGGCCATTGAGATTGGGCCTGTGGGCGCCCCAGAGTAGCTCTGAGCGGCTCCATGTGTGTAAAAGATGGTTTGGGAGATGCCGTAGATGCCACTGTTGGTCCAGGGAGGAGTCGGGAGCCAAGAGAGATCGTGCCCCCATGAGTGCCAGGCCGCTGTTGTCAAGGATTGTGGAAGCTTTGTCTGTTATCTTGCTGCATGGCCCTGAGTGGCCCCTTCTCTCTGGAGCTCCATTTCCATGTTAAGAAGTCAGGGTCCTGACCTGTGACTCCTTGGGGGGCCCTTCTGGCTTTGCCCTGTGGTGAGGCCGTGACGTGGTGAGGCCGTGATGAGGTGGTGACTCGGGAGAGCGGCTGGGAGACAGCACTCATTAATGTGTGCTGACCGCTGGCCATGACCCAGATCAGCAAAGGCCTGGTGGACCGGAGTCCCCTGAGTGGGCCAGCAGTCCGGCTCTGTGTGTGTCTGTGTGTGGCACGCTCATGTGATCTTTCTCATACTGCTTACGGCCAGTTCCCCCAGCGTCCTGAACACCCAGTTGCTCTGCAGGACCCGTTTCAGGGAGCAGGCCCTTGCCCCACCCTACCCCCCGGCATTTCTGAGCCTGAGGGAACCCAAGCCCAGGTTCTCCTGGGTCTGATCCCCCAGAGCAGGGACTGCGCAGTCAGAAGGAGCCTTGCCCTGGTGAGGGGCCGGGCCTGGGCCTGGTTGGTGGCCCACAGGCCTTTCTCCTCCAGTGCTCACCTCTTCCCTGCCACACTGCCAGCCACGTCCCGTCCCAGGCATCGCACCAGCCAGCGCCTTGCTGCAGCATCATCCCTATCATGGTGCTTGGCTGGCTCCCCTCGCCTCCAGCCCTCCTCTCCCTTGGTATATGGGGTGTATTCCATTCAGCCGCCTGCACTGACTTGGGCACCACTGTGGAGTTCAGTGCGGCAGGTAATGATTGCTCACTGACTTCCGCTTGCACCGTTGGACTCCAGGCTCTGGGAAGTCAGGGACCATGTCTGTTTCTGCCTGCTGCGAGCTTAGTTGCACACTGAGGGAAGAGTGAGTGAATCTTGTAAGTATCGTAAAGTTTAACGGTTCAGACCTGTGTCATTCTGATGTAGCCATGAGCGCTGTGAGACGGCGTTTTGCCCGTCTGAGCCTCAGTTTTCCCTTCTGTGCAAAGGGTTTTCTATACTCACACATTCCCTGTGGGCTTATGGTGATAGTGACGGAGCTGGTCCATTTGAGAAAGCACTTAGCTTTCTGTCCTTGGTGCTAAAGGACATTAACCAGGGTTGATGTGTCTTTAACCTCAGCCCCTCAGCTGCTGGGCATGTTGCAGGGCCGTGAAGTCCTCCCTTGACAGATGAGGAAGGAGACTCGGGGTGACTGACTTGTGCTTCAGAGAGACATGGAGACGGCTGCCTCCAGCCCGGCCCCCCGGAGCTTGAATCCATGATTGCGCAGTAGACCTGCCACCGGGGCCCTGGGCAGCATCCCCTCTCTGTTCATTCTTCCCAGAGGAGGGCTTGGCCTGGGATCTGGCACCTATGGCGAGGTTGCCCGGAGTCACATTTCCCACCTGCTGCATGTGGACACCTTGTAGAGCGCGTTGCCGGCTTCGCCACACACACCCATCCTCAGGGTAGGGCAGAATTAGCCATTCTGCTGAGGAGAGGTAGGCACGGAGGCCGTCTGCTAGGAAGAGACAGAGGAAGCTGCGGGAACCGAGAGCCCAGGTGTTTTCTACTGAACCGGGCAGGTTTCAGAGGGAGGGAAGGAGGTCTGGCCAGGTCTGGAGCTGATAGGCTTGATGCGGCTTTGCTCTTCCCCTGAGCTCATGGGCCCAGCCCTTTTGCCTCTGCCTCCACCACACTCGGCCTGCAGCCCCTGCCCTCTGCTGCTCAAGGTGACCCCACCACCTCGTCACCACCACCATGGTGAGGATGTGTTTCTGTGTCTCCAGGTGGCCCAAGGAGGATTTGGAGTTAATTAACCAGTGGGCCTTCCGTGGGGAGAGGGTGATCCACGGGAACCCCTCGGGCGTGGACAATGCCATCAGCACCTGGGGTAGGTGTGCCCTGGGCTCTCCTTCTTTATTAAGAGTCTTACTACGTTGGTAGATGCCCTGGCTCTGTTGGCTTGGGATGGGTGACATCAGTGGATTCTGAAGAAAAGGGCATTTTGCCGTTTGGGGCTGAGGTGATAGGGGAAATCTCAGGGCTCTACCTGGTACCCCTGAATTAGTCTCTGGGAGGTGGGCATGGACAGCCTCAGTGAATCCCCCGCCCGGGGGATTCTGCATACTCAAATGCGCGCCCAGCTACTGCTGTGTAGTTTGCAGGCCACACTCAGGGCCCCCTCTGGTGAAGACACTGGCTACCCGAAACCCGGCAGCCTGGAGGGAGGGGACCACCCAGGCCTGGTGGGTCCCAGGCCTAGTGAGAGCCTCCTGGTGTGGCTGGAGGCCCTTCTTGCCTCCAGGCCCTTAACAACTCAAGCTGTGCCGGAGGATATTGTTTGGCCTGCGCCCCCATGGGCTGCGCTCTGAGCCCAACCCAGCCCAGCCCCTCTCCCCAGGGACAAATGCAGAGCTTTCTCTACAGCCCTGACTGGCTCTTTGTTCTGTCTAGGAGGAGCCCTCCGATTCCACCAAGGGAAGATTTCATCCCTAAACAGGTAACTCTGGGGCAGCGCGGTCACATCTGCAGACCCAGGGGACAGCGCTGTGGGGGCAGGCATCCCTGGGCTTCCTATCCTGCTGCAGCCCTCACAGTGTGGTGGCTCTGAGAACCCGCCGCAGCAAAGACCTGGCAGTTGCTCTTTCTCCTCCACACCGACTCTTCATTTGCCAAGAGAGTAGAGGGGAGTCATGTGTGGCCATCCGTACACCTTCCAGAAAGTGCCTGTCCTCAGACTCTGGCTGCTCACTCGTCTATACACTCCTTTTTTTTTGAGACAAGGTTTCTGTATGTAGTTCAAGTTGGCCTTGAACTCACTATGTAGCCCAGGCTGGCCTCAAACTCTCAGCGATCCTCCTGCCTCAGCCTCCCGAGTGCTGGGATTATACGCCTGCACCACCACACCCAGCCTGTGCACTAATTTGTCTGTTCACTTAGTGAACAAGAACTGATACCTTCCTGTGTTCCTCCTGGCACATCCTGGGGCCTGGGGATATATAGAGGGACCTCGGACAGTTTCCCAGTGCCCGCAGCCCAACGGGGGATGGAGGTGGGACAGATGGGTACACAAAAGCTACTACAGGACATGATGGTCATCTTAATGGAGGCTTACACAGCCAAGGCAGGACCGAGCCCGCATGTGGGAGGCTTAGCACAGAGGGGTGCTTGGGAGGGCTCAGCCTGGTTTGTGTGCTTCTTCAGAACCCACCCTCCAGCAAACAGGACAAGCGTGCATATGAAACATCAGCTTCCTCTGTCCTGTTTGCACCCATGATGGAAATGTCAGGTGCAGGGAATTAAATACACAGCCAGCAGGAGCCGGGTACCTTTTTGGTGTTTCCACATTGGGCGACAGCACTTGTCCCGGGACACCTCGCTACCTCGATGGGCCTCTCTCTGTGTCTGGGAGGGTCTGGCACTGTCTCTTGCTTGGGGCATCTTTTGTGGATGGCAGCTAGTCCTGACCATTAGCAGCACAGTACCTGGATTGTCACACTGCCACCCCTGACCATCTGCAGCTGTGGGAGCTTCCCATCCTGGCCCTGCTGGCTTCCGGGAGCTAAGCCTTCCCCTTCCCGGCTCACGCCATCCTTCTCAGCTTCAGCACTGCTGACGACATTTGTGACAAGGCTGTCCTGTGTGTTAGTGTGCAGCCGTATCCCTGGCCTCTGCTCATCAAAGCCGGTAGACCTCTCGGCTGTGACAGTCAGAAACACCTCCCAGCCTTTCTTGGTGTCCCCTGGAGGGCAGAATCACTTCCCTCCAGGGAAGGAAGCAGCGCGCTTAGGAACATGGAATCATTTCCTCTGCCTGCCTGTGTGAGGGCTCTGGAGTCGGCTTTGCCCGCCGATGTGGATCCTCATGGGGAAGGGGTGGGGGTGAGTGGAGGCCTCAGAAATGAAGAGGGAAGACACCCGGAGGGTTCCAAAGCTGCGGTGGGGGACAGCGAGGGCACACAGGTGGGGCGTCCTAGAGGGAGGTGGAGGCGTACACCATCTGTCCGGTGCCCGGGAGCCAGTTATATCCTAAGCACCGGCTGGGAACCCAGCTTTGGGCATGTAGTCTGCTGGGGAACGGGCTGAGTGGTGGGTACGAGGCCACTGCTTGTGCCTGCCGTGGCAGGCAGAGGCTCTAGTGTCCTTGGACCTGACTCGAGCTCCACGCCTGTCACTTGCCACCAGGTGCCCTTGGCTGGGTCACTTCTGCTGGGGCCTCCATCGTCTTGTTTACGTGTCAGAAACAGCATCCTGAAGCACCTAGTTGTTTGCTGACTAAATGATGCATCCATTCCAAGATGTCAAGCACCTACTCTGTGCTGGATGCTGGGGCCTCAGCAGGGGACAAGAGAAAGTTCTGCCTCCGCGGGACACATACTTGTTAGGGAGACAGTCACCCTTTGAGAGTTTGTCAAGCAGTCACAGTCCTTCAGGAGGCAAAGCGGGGTGAGAAACTCAAGAGTGAAGGGGGAAGATGATTGGAAGGGATGCTCAGGGGCCCTCCGTGAGGAAGTATTAGAGCAGAGACCTGATAAAATAAAAATGAGTCATGCAGCTATGGGAGGGCTGACAGGAAAAGGTGCAAGTGCAAAGGTCCTGGGGCAGGGGAGGCAGGTATATGATGCAGCATGGAGGAGATCAAAATAACTGAGTGGTGTGCATTGAGGGAGAGAGGAGACGCGATGTGGTCAGAGGTGGCCAGGCCCGGATCATGTATGGGCTTCCAGGGCAGTTGGAGCCCCAAGTTTTGTGGGGCTGGCAGCAGATCCATTCACAGAGGGCTTGTCTGAGAAAGATGAAGATGCAGTGTACCAGCCCCCACCCCTGCCCCAAGGGTGGGAACAGAGCAAAGCGACCTTTGCGGCTTGCCACAGGGCGCCACAGAGAGCAGATGGCAGGTCCTCCGAGAATCCGGGAGGCCGACTCCACATTAATCCTACGGATGACTCAAAGAGGGGCCCTTTCTCCCCAAACCATGCATGGCGCTTCTCCATGAAAAAACGCATTGTTTGTGAAGTGGATCAAGATGCGGCCTCCCAGAACACTGCCCTTTAGAGCAACAGCTTGTCTTTAAAGGGAAGAGAAAAGCCAAATAGAATGTTCATCTTTTGTAAAGTAAAAAAAAAAAGGGGGGGGGGAAGAGAGCCAGCCTCCAAGGCTGAGAATCGATATTAATTTCATGGGCTTATGGGCGGTGAGATAATGCAGGTCCCGGCAGCCTTTTCCAGCCCTGTTGGATTTTACAATCTTGAACTGTGAAGAGAGGGAATAAAGGTGTCAAGGGGTCCGTGCCTCCAGCTGTCTCGGGCCAGAGCGCATCCAAATTCTCCGCCCTCTGTCCCTGGCCAGCAGCACTCTGAAAAGCAGGTTAGATGACAAAAAAAACCAAAAAAGAGTGGCTTGGGTCTCCAGAGTCAGCTCAGCACATGGACAATGGGGATCGTGCTTTAGGAAGGACTACACAGCCCCGACCCCCCGCACCCACATCTGGTTTTTGTGCTGGGCCACTGATCTGGACACCAGGGAAGAGGGGCAGGAGCTGGCCGGGCGGCCAGCACCCTTCTCTAGCATCCTGCTTCCCCTCGCCCGCATCGACACTGGCTGTCTTCTGATTAGGGACATCTGACCAGTAAAGTCTGGGAATATTCTGAAATCCAAGACCTCTCAGATCTGAAACACTCCCAGTCCTGAGCTCTTTGGAGAAGGGATCCTTAGCCAGCGTGGCACAGGCTGCCATCTCAGGTCCATTTGCTCCTTTTTCTCATCACCAGCACTCTCCATCAGAGCCCCGGATGGCCCACAGGACTGACCCCCGCCCCCTTGCCTCGCTGTACCACTCTGTGCTGCTGGAAATACTTGTGCTTGCTTGTTTGCCTGGCACTTCCTACCCTTCCTCCATTCTCAGGGGAAGCCTTTGCAGACCTCCCTCTCCCCTCTCTGCCCGGTCCTCAGGCTGAGCTGGGCTCCTTCACGTGGGCCAGGCACACAGTAGGCACCCAGGTGATGCTACATGAATGAATGAGCAAGTGTGTGAGGAGCCAGGAGACCGTGTCTGTCTGCCCAAGAGCTGCTGCCGTTGCTGTGGTCTGTGCGTCCCCCAGTCTGATGTCCTCTCCCTAGACCTCCACTTCCTCCTGTGTATGAGGGTGCGTTGGACTCCCAGATTGCTCCCTGTTCTGATCCAGCTCCTCCCTCTGCCCCCTCTTCCCCCTGCAGGTCCCCAGCTCTCCAGATCCTGCTGACCAACACCAAGGTCCCACGAAGCACCAAGGCCCTTGTGGCTGGCGTCAGGAATAGGCTGATCAAGGTGCTTCTCGTTTCCTTCCTGGGCGAGTTTCAGACAGGGCAGGACAGAGTCACGTTTGGAGTCCCAAGCTCCCCCTCTGGCTGATGGGCTATGGACAGGTGTTCTGGTGGCATGGTAGGGACAGGGTGACTTGGGGAGTCCGTTTTGGAAAGAAGGTATTGTTTGTGCCCATGCCCTGGCCAGAAGGCAGGATGGGACTCCTGAAACAACAGCGATTGGGCTCGTGTGTCGCACTGGCGCATAGCGAAGGTCCCCTTCCCGATGTCAGGGACGGCAGCAACGCAAAGGCCAGGCCGGAGGAGAGGTTTCCCAAGGGTGGGTATGGCTGGTGCAGATACTGCCTCCCCTCCATTGCCCGGCTGCTGTCCAGGGTCCGCCTGGCCCCTGCCCCTGGGCTCACGGCCCCGCCTTCCTCTCCCCGCAGTTCCCAGAGATCGTGGGCCCCCTCCTGACATCTATAGACGCCATATCCCGGGAGTGTGAGCGCGTGCTGGGAGAGCTGGCGGCAGCCCCGGCCCTGGAGCAGTACCTCGTGTTGGAAGTAAGGGCGCACCTGCGGCGGGCACCAGGCCGCCCGCTGCTCACTCCTGCCCAAGGCGAGCCTCCCCCTCCCACCTCACTGCTCAGCGCCTCCCAGAAAACGGAGCAGCCGGGCCGTGCCTCTGGGCCCGGGCCAGCCTCTGTGCACACGCATGCAAGCAGGCGTGTCTTGTTTCAAAGCTGTCCTGAGTCATTCGGAAGCGCTCGTACTGGGCACCGTGGGCCAGGACGGGGGAGCACACAGGGCAGATGTCCTGGGATACCGTCGCCACAGGGCTGTCTGAAGCAGAAACGATTCCTACCCGGCCTGCTTCCTGCTGCTCTGTGTGTGCACTTAGCTGCTTTGGGTCAGACTGGCTAGAGAAAGTTTTTTGTCATAACCCCAAGTGGCCCCATTTGCATGATTTTACTGTAAGCCTTTGACTCTGAGCGGGCCATGTAAGCCCAGCTCCCTCTGCTTGCTGCGTGGCCTCACTGAATGTCTCACACCGCTTCAAAGTTCCCCTGGGTGATGCACAGCACAGTGCCTGGTGTGCCACCAGCTCAGGGAGCCAGAGGGCTCCTGCTCAGACACGGTCCATCTGGCCCCAGGACTGGGAGTGACATTACAGCGCCATCTGGCCTGGCTCGAAGAGTGGCATGGCCACACAGCAGCAGTGAACGGAGGGGCAGGCCGGGTTCCCCACCTCAAGGGGCCTTGCAGTCTCAATCTGAGCATAGTCCCTACTGCCGTGCCCTGTCTTGGCTGCTACAGTCCTTGCCTGGTACCTCCCCGCCCCCATAGCCCTTGCGTCTGCAGTCCCCATTGTGCACGGAGGCTGCCAGTAAACCCATCCTTTTACCTGTGATTTCTCAGTGGCTCTGCAGCAACAGGACATAGGCCTGTTGTCCCCACTTTACAGATGTAAAAACTGAGGCCTAAAGAGAATGGCTTCCTCCTAAGTTATCTAGCTAGTGAGACAGGAGTCAAACTGACTTGCTTATTCATTTATTCATCAGACTGTTCCCCTCTGGGAGAACTCAATGTGGGGAGTGCAGGCTATACCCCCAGCCTCTTTTTAAAATTTTTATTTTTTAGATGAGGTCTTGCTAAGTTACCCAGGCTGCCTCAAACTCACAATCCTCCTTCCTCAGCTTCCTGAGTAGCTAGGATTACAGGCAGGCTGCAGTGCATGTGGCTTATTCTCAGGTCTTTGATAAGCTCCTACTATGTGCTGGGCACAGGGACTTCATGTAATCCCTGTGCCTTTGCCCATATTCCCCAGCTGGCTGCTTCCATTCCCCAGCCTTTGCCTTCTTGGCTCTTGATTCCTTCCACGGAGAAAGGAGGGAACACATCCCCCCGAGTAGGAAATTAATAATGATAGAGTACTGCCTAAAATACACCCTGTTGAGCCCTGGAGAACGCAGCAGAACAGCACGTTGATTATACATTGTGTATATTTTTGGCGATGGCAGCCGTTGAAATGTGCAGCTCAGCTCCTGGACAGCTTTGCACTCAAACCAGCGAGCTGTTCTTCTGTGTCACAGCCTGTCATCTGATCCTTGACAGATTTTGGATCAGAATGTGACAGGTGTCTGGAACCTGCCTTGGCAAC
>PVJO010026365.1:0-21230 GCA_004026905.1 Hystrix cristata
GAGTCCGCTGAGTGACGACCCTCCAGGGATCTTACAAAAACATCTATCAGGTGTCCTTCAGCTGTCTGAGACCTTCTCAGAGCACGATCGAGCAGGCCATTGGCTCAAGAGCACACAGGCCCTATAGGAACACTGCACAAACACTACACAGATTAGACCCTAAAAGATATGTAATCTGCTATGGAATAGAGATTATATTCCTTACACAAAACCTGAGCTCGCTTCTAAATTCCTTAAAACTCCTAGACAAAGAGCCCTTGTGGTATCCTACTCAGAACCTCCTCCCAGCTAGTGAGAGCTTTACTTCCTTGTCTTCATATCTTTAACTTTCTTCTCCTTATATTTTGAAAATAAATTTGCTTGCACCTTACCTCTTTTGTCCACTGTTCCATTCCTTGTCACTGTAGTACATGGCCCCAGCATTCTGTTGACATTACCAGGGTGGCTCTTACTCTAGTTTCCAATACCTTGTTCCTTATTTCTGTCTGAGACCACAACAGAATGGCCTTTACTAACCAGCATTCTGTCTATGACCACATAAGTAATCTTTAAGAAGATTCACACTTTCCCTAGAGCTCTCACCACATTCATCTTTAATGCTCCCTTCACAGCAATCTAGTCTTTTTCAAATCTGCTCCTCCAATTTCTTCCAGTTTCTATTATGCAATTCCAAAGCTGCTGCCACATTTTCAGGTACTTGTTAATAGCAACAGCACGCCTACCTCGCACCAGAAAAATCTTGTACCAATTTTCTGACTTGGTCCATTTTCTACTGTACAACAAAATACTACAGGCTGGGTAAGTTATAGGCAGTAGAGGTTTATTTTCCTCAAAGTTCTGAAAACTGGGAAGTCTAAGATCAAGATTGCATCTTGCAAGGACCTTCTTGCTGCATCATTACACAGCAAAAGGGCAAGTAAGCACTTGCTAGAAAGCGAGGGTGGGAGCAAGAGAACATGTGCAGGAGAGGAAACACTATTGTAACAAAGCCACTGCAGTAATCACAGTGTTAATCTGTTGATGAAGGTTCTGCCCTCATGACCTAATCAATTCTTAAAGGTCACACTTCCCACTATGATCACAGTGACAAATTTCAGTGTACATTTTAGAGGAGACAATCAAATCACAGCAGAGACTGACAAGTTGCAAGATCTTCAGGGTGAGTCAGCAAACTGAAGACCTGAGAAAGCCAGTGTTATGGCCACGGTCTGAGTCTGGAGGCCTAAGAACCAGAAAAGCTGATGGTGTAGTTCCAATCTCAGTGCCTGTGAGCTTGAGACCCAGGAAGGGATGATGTCTCAGTCCAAATCTAAAGGCAGGAAAAAGATGATGTCCCAGTTGAAAGGTGGTCCCATGAGAGGCATTCTGTCTTACTAGGACAAGAGTCAGCCTTTTGGTTACCATCAGGCTTTCAATTGATTTAATAAGACCCACCCACATGAGGGAGGGCAATCTGTTTAGTGTAAAATACTCTGATATGAAAGTTAATATCATCCAAAATACCCTCACAGAAACATTCAGAATAACATTTGATAAATACCTGGGTACAGTACTTCATGTCCCAGTTAGACTGACGCATAAAAGTAACCATTACACTACTGAAATTAAATTGGTATTAATCTAAACTATAGTAGTTTAAGATGTTAATTGTAATCTCTACAGAAACCACGAATAAAAAAATTTTTTTAAACACATAATCATCTCAGTAGACAGAAAAAAAGCATTTGACAAAAATTCAATACCATTCATTAAAAAGCACACTCCAAACTAGGAATAGAAGGGAACTCCATCAACTGGGAAAGGTCATTGATGAAAAACATGCTGGTGACATTGTATTTAATGGTGAAAGTCTGAAAGCTCACCCCGTAAGAGCAGGAAAAGAGAAGGATGTGTATCCACACCACCTGTATTCAACACTGGACTGTTCTACTCAGGAAAATTAGACAACTAAACTAAACGGCATTCAGATTGGAAAGGAGAAAGAAGATCTATCTCTAGTCTCAGATAACATGATCTCATAGAAATGAAAACCCCAAGACACACACACACACACACACACACACATGCACACACCATTTTAGACCTAAAAAACAAGTTTCAGCAAGGCCAAGGATTCAAGATCCATAAACAAAAATCAGTTATATTCCTATGCACTAGCAAGGAATAACCTGAAAATGAATTTAAGAATACAATTCCCTCTTGTAATAGCATCAAAAAGAATAAAACACTTAGAAACAAATGTAACAAAAGAAGTCCAAGATATACATACTAAAAACTACAAAACATTGCTGGAAGGAATTAAAGAATACCCAAGTAAATTAAAAGATATTCCATGCCTGTGTATTGCAAGGTAATATTGTTAAGTTTTTTGGTATGGGTTGGGGGTGTAGCTCAATGGTAAAGCACTTGCCTAGTACATGCAAGCTGTGGGTTTGATCTCCAGCATTGAAGGAAAAAAATCAGGGACTGGGGATGTAGCTCAGTGGTTAGACTGCTTGCCTAGGAAGCCCAAGGCCCTGAGTTCGATCCCTAGCACCAAAAAAAAAAAAAAAAAAAAAAATCTAATTTGAAGTGGAAACTATATAATTCTTTGAAAATATAGACATAAATCTTAATGATCCTGGGTTTGGCAATTATTTCTTGAATACGAACAGGATATTTTAAAAATAGGTAAATTGGACTTTATCTAAATTAGTAACTTGTGCTTCAAAGGACACCATCAAGAAAATTAGAAGACAGTCCATAGAATGCTACAGAATTTTTGCAAATTTCATTTAGATAAGGAACTTGTGTGTGTGTGTGTGTGCACGTGTGTGCACTGGGGATTGAACTCAGGGCCTTGTGCTTGCAAGGCAAGCACTCTAACCACTGAGCCAAATCCCTAGCCCCTAGAGAAGGAACTTGTATCTAAAATATATAAAGAACTCTTACAACTCAATGAGGAAAAAACAGCCCAATATAAAAATGGGCAGAGGATCTCAATAGGTCTTTCTACCAAGAAGATAAACAAAATGACCATTAAACACATGAAAAGATGCTACATATTAGTCATCAGGGAATTCAAAGGGAAACCACAATGAAACACTTCACACTTATCAATATAGCTATAATAAAAAGACAGATAATAACAAGTGTTGGTGAGGATGTACAGAAACTGAAATCCTTATACATTGCTGGTGGGATGTATAATGATTTCCCACTTTGGATATATTTGGCTAAACATAGAATCACTACATGATCCAATAATTCTATTTCTAGTATATACCCAAGAGAAATGAAAAATTATGTCCTTATAAAAAACTTGCACATGGATGTTCATACCTTATTTGTAATAGTCAAAAAAAAATGGAAACAACCCAAATGACTCATGGAACCTAGTGAATGGACAAACAAAATGTGGTATATGCATACAATGGTATATTACTCAGCCATACAAATGAATGAGTACAATACTGATTCATGATATGCTATTATATAAAAAGACAAGAAACCACAGACAAAAAGGCCATGTATTAGATTTATAAACTATCCCAAATGGGAAAATCCATAGAGATACAAAGATTAAAATTGCCAGCAGCTGTGGGAAAGGAGAAGCGCTAATAGATAGAGTTTCTCTTTGGGATGTATTGTGTTCTGGAACTAGATAGTGGTGATATTCTGGAAATAGTGATGATGGCTGATGTGAATAAACCCAAAATGACTTAACTGGTTTAAGAGGGTGAGTTATGGCATATGAATCATAATTCAGTTTTTTGGGATTTTGTCTGTTTTGGTACTGGAGACTGAACCCAGGGCCTTCGAATCACCAGCCCTTGTTATGTTTTTTACTTTGGTGAAACAGGGTCTTGCTAAGTGGCCAAGTTGCCCAGGCTGGGCTCAAACTCGTGATCCTCCTCCCTCAGGCTCCCAGAGTTCTGCAATTGCAGGCATGAGCTTACAACTCAATTTTTAAAAAGTTAATAAAAAACCTTTGCTGGGAGCAAAACCCCACACATAATCAAGCAGAGAGCTGTTGACTTCATAGACTCTGGAAGAGGCGTAGAACAAAAAATGTTCAAGACCACAGGCCCACTTTTTTATTTTTTGATTTAAGGGTCCAGTGTGGGACAGAGAACTTTAAATGTTTGTAGCTCCACGAGTATTTCTATTTTTTTGTTTTGTTTTTTTGGTGCTGGGGATCGAACTCAGGGCCTTGTGCTTGAGAGGCAAGCACTCTAACTGTCAGGCTAAATCCCCAGCCCTCCATGCGTATTTCTATACCCTAGCTCCATCCTACCCTAGAGAAGCCTGAACCTAGATTTGTATGTATTCCTGATTTTGTTGTTTAGGACTTCCCAGTTGTTAGAAGACAACATTAAATATCAGAATCAGGAAATCTAGATGCTGCTTATCATAAATTATTTCATTTTAGACCAATTCATTGTCTTCCACACTTTTAAGAAAAATTGCTGCCTGCTTCTCACACTTCATAAAGAATATTTACAAAACATATTGGTCACTAATATTTCTTTTCCCAAACTCATGCCAAAAATCTCAGTTGTACCAGGCATGTAGAAGCATTTAATAAATCTTATTTATTTTCCTTTAACTGTGTCAATTCATGCCTAAGCCCTCAAACTTTAGGAAGAGCTTTCCCTAACTGTACCTGACAAATATGTAAAGAATAAAAAGAACTTATAAGAATTAACACGTGTTAATCTAAGAGGGAATGTGAATTCTAGTGAAAAGAGAACTCTCCTTCATCTCTGAGTAGCATCATGTAAGTCCGTCACTCTGATCCTCACTCTTGGCAAATACTAGAACACGAACTCTCCAGGTTGTCCCCAAGACAGTGGGTCCCAGAAAAAGAAAAACGACTTGTGACAAGAACCCTGAGGAGCTCCTCAATCTGTTTCCATGCTTTATGATCTCTTTTCCTCATTAATGAGTCCCTCCATTTGGCCCAGGCCCACAGGCGGCCATGTCTGACATTTGGCAGGATGGGCATGTGCCCTTCTGAGCCTCCCGTTGGCTCTCAAACCACATTGAGCTCATGAGTCACCCTTCCTCCCTGTGAAGTTATCAGCCGCTTAATTACAGAAGGTGAGTTTGCCTCTGTGGCCAGGAACCAGGGCCAGGTTTAATAAAACCTGAACCGATCTCCAGTTTCCAAGGACAGTCAACACCAAGGACCTGCATACTTCTCCAGGACTATAGGGTTGAAGAAAAATACAAGTCTTCCCAAGTTGAATGCTTTTACATATTTGTGAATGGCTACCAACAATTTCTAAAAGGATAACTTCTAGGCTTGGGTGACACATGAAGAAAGCAAAATTAACTATCAAGGTGACTGTGGTGGATTTATTGTGGTCAATTTGAGCCAGAATGCCCAGCTGGACTGAGTTGGTGTGATGCTAGGCATAGAGGATCCACCTGAGGACTGTTGCTCACGCAACATAAAGCAGAGTGAGAGTCAAAGATAGTTGGTGGGCCGTTTCCCAGGAGACGCTCTGCTGCGGCTGGTTGTCCTGAAAGGAACTCTGCTGTTCTCGTCAAGGAAGGAGCTCGGGGCCTTGCTGTCATTGAGGATGGCTGCTGTTGCTTCAGAGGAGCTCTGGTTGTCATCTCTGCTGCAAGCATTGTATCCTGGTTCCGGTAAAGATTTCTTCAGCCATCATCTGCAGACACGGACATACATGGGACAGTGCTGTGGGCTCCCAGCCCTTGATTAGATACTTCGAGTCTCCAGTGCCTAGATGGACGTTCAGCACTTCCTGCATTTGGCTTGTGGGTGAATATTGTAACTTATAAATGTCCTCTATTAAATCTGTTCTCTTACAAACATTGACTTTAGAATATCTAACTAAGACAGCGACATACAAAAATCTCTTCCTGCCAGGGGTGGTGGTGCACACCTGTAATCCCAGCACCCAGGAGGCTGAAGCAGGGCGATCGACATGAGTTTAAGGTCAGCCTAGGCTACGCAGTGAGTTCAAGGCCAGCCTGAATTACAGAGTCTCAAAAAAATAAATAAATAAAACAAAACAAAGTATCTCACCCCACCTACCTTCATTCTTCTTCCTGAAAAAATACAATATGTGAAGCAGTTTGGCATGGCCCTTCAAGAGGCAGAGGAGAATAAATTACTTTTCAAGATTCTTTAACTTTCCATATTGTAAAATCCAATGTTTGTGAAATTTCGTGTATTGTTTTCTTCAGAATTTATGTTTTTAAATTTTATTTTAATGGTACAGTTTAGATATACATAGTGATAACATTCATCATAGTGAATTTGTACCTGTACATGATATATTTTGCTGCTGCTTTTTTTCCCACTCCCTGCTCCTCCCTATTTACAAAAGCTTTGTTTCCACTTTTTTTCCTTCCATTCTTTCTTCTCTTATCCCTCCCTTCCTTTCCCCCTCCCTCTTCCTTGTTCCCCCCTTTCCATTTGAAAAATTTCTTCCCTTTCCCAATATAATACATTTTAGTCCTTATTTACACTTTCAATTTCTCACACTACAGCAACAGTGTGGTATTTAAACCCGTGTATTATTGTTTTGATAGTTAACACATACACACTGTACCGAACTTAAGTCTATAGAAGTCTCCATCCAACCATTTTCCTTAATCTCCTGGCGTCCTATCACAGAAGCCACAATACCAGTTACACTGTCCTAACTCTTGGGGAGAGAGCAGCGAGCCACACCAAGTTTCCTGTTCCTCGGAAGCCTACATTCTGCGTGGAAAAACACCAACTAGGTGTGGGCACTAATAAACCCATGAGATAATTAAAACACCCTGAGAAGGACAGCCAGCTAGGTAGGAAGAAATCTAAATGAGTGTGACTTCATAAAACCCAGCAGAGAAGCTGGGCATGGGGTACCATGTAATCCCAGCACTCTAGGGGGCTGAGGCAGGAAGATCTCAAGTTCAAGCCCAGTCTGGAAAATTTAGCAACTTAGCAAGACCATCTCTCTAAAAAACAATTTTTTTAAGACTAGAGTTATAATTCAGTTTGAAGACCCTAGGCTCAATGCCCAGTATTGGGAAAACAAAACAAAAAATCCAACTTAGCAAAGAAAGCATTTCATGTCAAAGGCTACACAAAAGTCAAGTGAAATAGAGACAAGAGTTGTTCACTTTGGCCAAGCGATGGTGAGCTTAATCATTATTTTAATAGGCTGCTATAATCAAAAGCTCAATTTAAATGGATTGAGGAAGGGATAAAAGTATTATAACTAATCCTTTGGAGGAATATTGATTTAAAAAAATAGGTGGGAAAAAAATAGGTGGGGAAAGAAGCAGAAAACAGGTGAAGGGAAATATAGACCAGAGGAATGTATTATATCAAGTCATGTCTGTATGCCTATGAAATAGTCTAGAAGCAGAAGAGAAACTAGTTCAGGAAAGAAAGGGGATAATTTCAGAAATGAAGTCCTTGAAAAGTTAAGAAGGAGCAGGAATGAGGTCCAAGAGGAGGAGGCACAAGGGAGTGGGGCACAAGGAGTCTCAGCCTGAGGTGGAGAAAAGCTGTTACCTTCTATGTTAACAGTCTAGCAACTTTCACAGGATACACAAATACACACATACATCTGTGTGTGTGTGTGTGTATTTTTTAAATCAAATAGCAGCACGCTCTACACACTATTCTGTATCTTTTTACTTCATAGTATCTTTGAGTTTACACTTACAGATTTTCTTATTCCTTTTGACAACTGCATAGTATTGCCACACCATAATTTACTGTACTTCTAATTGATAACAGAAACTGGTTATTTCCAGTATTTTTCTATTGCAAATAACGTTTTAATGACTAGCTTTGCACAAATATGCTAAGGGGTGTGCAGAATAAATTATTAGAAATGAAATTGCTAGGTCAAACAGTAGGAACATTTTTAATTTTGAAAGCTAATCAAACTGTGCCTAGTCAATACCAATTTATAAACCCAAATAAAGCACTTGTTTCTGCTTCATCTGCTCAGTAAACACTTTTTAATATTTATTAGTCTACAGGTAAAAAAATATCTCATAGATTTTCATTTATCTTATCATGCATGAGGTTGAACAGAATTTCATGTTTAAAATTCATTTTTATGTCCTCTCTGTATGTCTTCTTTTATTTTTCTGTGGGGTTACTGGTCTTTTTTTCATTAATATGTAGGAACTGCTTATATCTTAAAAGATTTAGAGCTTTATCTGTCATATATGTTGCAAATATTTTCCTTTTGTATGTACCTGTACCTTATTTCTTGCATGTCAAAGTTTATGTAGTTTGTGTAGTTTTGTAATCTATTGTGTAAATTATGTATTTTTCTGTCCGCTACATAAATCTATGAAGTCTATAAAAACCCGACTATTTTTTGTTTCTGAATTTTGTTTCATCCTTAGATGTTCTTCCCCACTCTAAAATTCTAAGAAAAGCATAAAGATATTGATTTTTAAGGCTTAAATTCTTGAAGTATTTGATATTTGTTTTTACTGAGAAATAAGTTAGGGATCCAACTCAATATTTTTATAGCCATCCAAGTCCCTAATACTTATATAATGCTGTGTGTCCCCATTTATTTATATAATGCTGTGTTAATCCCTAAGTCCCTAACTATGCCAAGGGAGAAATGTTAAAGAAAAAGGGGAGCGTGCATTGAACTATTTGGTGAGTGAGACTAGAAGAATTCATGGACAGCGGAACACTGGGAATGGGAAGTTCGTAAAGAGCCACCTGGCAGACGCTCGGCACTTGAGTATAGTTTCCTTTTGCAGCCTGGTTTACACTTTCACCTCGGGTGACTGAAACTTTGGTGCTGAAGATCCAGCCGATGACATCAGCCTGCAATGTATTCACTGACTCCAGTGAGTTCCATTTTCCCTCCCTTCATTCATACGCCCACTACGTTCTGACTCACTGGAGCATTTCAGCTTCTAAACTACAAAACCCAAATATTCTGCTTTCTGACTACCACCTCTCATTATTCCTGGCTCTATGCCTGTCTTATTGCTACCTCACACCTTCAGCCATGCACACGCTGGTGCTTTGATCTTTCTGAATTCTCCCATCATCTTTTTTTGCCTTTCCCTTTCTTTTCTCTCCAGTCATTCTAACACTCTGTTCAGCTCTGTTTCTTCTTTTGTTTTTGTCTTCTCCACACCTATGGATCAAAACCCAAGCGTGGCTTAATATGAATCTACCTCCTCCGGGTAGATACCACATACTATATCACATACTATCAAGGAAAAAAATGATATTCTGTGTGAGCTTGTACTGCTACAAACTAATGGTCCCAAATGTACTGGATCCTCAGAAATGACGATCATGTTTCTCTTCAGATCTCTCCGTGTGCCACTTTTACAATCTCTCTTTAAGGTATCAGCACTCAAGTCCCCTCCCTCTTCTCCACTCTCAGACACAGCTGATTACAGAAACCAGTTTGCTCCTCACAACAGTCAGACTGTAGGGGTGGATCAGAAGGACACGGAACAAAACCCGGCAACTAACACTGTAAAATCATCACGTGCTTATCTGAGGCTGATGGCTGTAAAATCATCACAAGCTTATCATGTGCCACGTACTTGAGAAAACATAGCCTACTGGACCCTTATAAAAGTGTTACTCACACTTACTGTGTTCTGACATTGTTCCCTTCCCAGAAGGAAAAGCTGAGGACCCTGACTGGCCTCCACCTCACCAATCAACAAAGCAGTTCATCCCCTATAAATATGAAGTATACCTCAAACTTACAGGCCCAGCCTGAGCGGGACGCCCCCCATCTTGTAGCATCACTCTGTTGTTTGGATAGCTTCTCTTCTGCTTTCTCTGCATCTGCCACACTTTAAATAAACTTTTGCTTCCCACTATATTAGTCTTGACTCCCCCATATCTTGCTGAGGGCTCCACTTCTCCATTCTTCGCTGGAGTGAGGGCAAGGACCCAAACAGAGGCAGCGGGTCACTCAGAACCACCCCCCCAGCAGACCTAACAAGGCAGAGTGAGTGTTACTGTCTCTTGCTGTCCATTTTATATTGATGCAACGAAATATCTGAGGCTGGAAAAGGAAAGGGGTTTGTTTTAGTTCCTGATTTTGGAGGAGAGAACCATATAAAAGAAGTACATGTGTGTATAAGAAAGAGAGAGAGAGACATCATGAAGCAAGAAGGGAAGCAAGAGATCAAGCTAAGAAAGCCAAAGTCATATTTAAAACAACCTGTTCTAAAAACTTGACATTAAATCCTAATTCAACAATGCACAGCTGAGCAGTCTCTGACCCTCAGCTTTCTCAACGTACCAAGATTAAAGTAACAAACATTTGTTTAACTGGTAATCACAGAGCTCCTGCTCTGTGCTAACTCAGAGTTCGGCCCTGGGGTGTGCAATATCCCACGGTCATGCAGCTCACATTATAACGGAGGAGACAAGCGAACGAACAATGGGTCAGACACTTAAAGCTAATGAATGCTTGGGAGGAAATAAGCAAGTTGAGACCAGTAGCATGGAGAGTGGTGTCTTAGGCTGTTTCTGGAGGTTGAAAGTCCAAAACCAGGAGCCATATCTGATGAGGGCTTTGTATTGTGTCCTAACAGAGTGGAAAAGCAGAAAGGCAAGTGGCTGAGGGCAGAAGAGACAAAAACACAAGGCACAGCCTTGCTTTATTAACAGTCAACTGTCAGGAGAACAAACCTGTTCCCATGAGAACTCAGCCCCACACTGGAGCCATTAATCATTCACTAGGGTGGTCTCCATATAACCTAATCACCTCTTAAAGGTCTTCTCAAGACAAAGGCATTTGGAATTAAGGTTCTGACATGAAATTTTGGGAGACACATTCAAACCACAGCAGGTGATAAGGGGACATGTGTGGTCTGGAAAGGAAGAGAGGTCTGAAGATTAAGAAGTAACCTGCCCTATGCTGAGGTGGAAGATCTTTCCAGGTAGAACAAACAGCAGGTGCAAAGGTCCTGAGATTGAATTGCCCAAAGAAGAGAAAGGAAGCTTAAGTGACTACCATCACCAGAAGTGGCAGATAAGAATGTGCTGTTGGTAGGCAGACACGCGACCATACCAACCTTTTTAGATGACAGCAAGGAGTATATCATTCTAAAAGCACCATGAAGCCCTTGACTTAAGTTTGCACTAAGGAGGTGTGTGGTATTTTGGAAACACAGAGCAGTTCTCAAGGAGAACATGATCAATGAATGTGTCTATAAGATTTGCCAACATGAAGAAGGTTGGTGACTTCAAGGGTTGAAGGTGGGGACGGAAGCTTAATTATCACAGGTAGAAGAATGGGAAATGAGGTGTCAGACAACTTGCTCCAGAGATTTTGCTATGAGTGAGCAGAAAAATGGAACAATAGTTAGAACCGTGATGCAAAGGTTCAATGCAAAAGTGCATATAAAGTGCTAACTCCAGGGCCTGTAGCAGAGTGAGCATATAGCTATTCCTATCTCTGGTTCTACCTCTATCCAAAGTTTATTTCTGTTATGGCTTATACCTAGATGGCCCTCCCCAAGCTTCATGTGCTTATAGGTGGGGCTTTGGGGGATTGACTGGATCATGGATGTGTGATGCTGGATTAGTCCACTGATGGGTTTATAGCTGGGTGTGATGTTGGGAGGTGAAGCCTGGTGGGAAGAGGTGGTCACTGTAGGCATACTCTGGAGAACACACATGCACAGGTGGTGGGGGGAGGAGGAAGAAGAATGGTTCTTCCTTCCTGATGGCTCACTGCTTCCTGCCTGCCAAGTCACGAACTGTTTCCCCTCAGCCGTGCCCCTCCGCCCTGCCTTAGAACCAGCAGACTATAGACTGAAACCTCTACAAACTGTGAGCCAAAACAAACCTCTCTTCCTTTCATTTGCGGGTGTCAGGTTATTTTTCCCAGCAACGAAAAAGTAACTAAGACATTTTTTCCTTAACATGTTTTTTAAAGTATCACTGTCTTGCGTCCTGGGAATGTACAGGGTAGCCCAGAGAATCACACAATTTTGAATGATTGCCCCTTCGGCCAGTATAGACAAAAGTTTCTTTTCCAGGAATTATAAACAGAAAGGCTTTGCGTTTTAAATGGGCTGTCAGAGTACATTTGGGGCTGGCAGGACGAGGTTGGATGTCACCTCACTTCACCCTGAAAAAGAGCCTTCGAGGGTGCTGCCAAGTACCAGACACCAGGCAGCAACGATCTTTCTCTTCCCACTGCTGCTTCCATCCTGTCCTTGCAGCCCAGAGGATTCCTTGTTTGTCTCAGACTGGTTTTCTGGCATTTCCATTTCTTTCTGTGACAACTGGGGGGAGGATGTGCTTGTGAATTTGTAGTTTGTTTGCTTTTACTCTTTCGTTTGCTAAGTATCTGTTGAATAGATACATTTCCCTAGTTGTCACTATTTATGAGCACTTAAATGACCAAAGATTAGCCACAGGAGAAACCGACAAAGCTACTTGGATAACCTTCAACCAGGATAAACTCCTCTAGCCGAAGGGAAAGAGGCTAAATGGATTTTGTCATGAAGTCATTGTTGTTTCAAGATCTGGGCATAAAATCTGCTAAAGAATCAGTTAGCTCATCTTTTCAGTAAATGCATCTGTCTGTGCCCAGTTGGTTACCAGCTGCTCTGAAAAGAGAACATTCCTTCTTATCTTCGAGGTGATAGCACCTGAACAAACCTTCATTCTCCTTCCTGCCAACTCAAGGCAGCATCCTGAGATTTCTCTTCTTGGGGCTGCTGCTTCTCGACACCCTCCCTTTCCAAAGGAATCTGAAGTGTATTCTTTGCATAACCCCACGTACTTGCGATGTCAGTCACGTCCTAGCATTGACTGCCACATAGTTGTTTCACATGTGTGTGTCTTATTTTGCCAATTGTAATTGTGAGGCCTTTTAATGCTTTGAATTCCCTTCAGCTGGGTATATGGTACAGCCCCTGAAATCATTTCAATGTACCACTCTACTCGCAAACATCTTAGAGTTTCCCTGGGGAGGCAAGAGATGCCCACATGAAATAATTGGCTCAATAATAAGATAAAACAACTGTAATTTAGTGGCAAATGTGGAATGTAGGCCCAGGAGGTACCGTGCTAACGATACCACCAGAAAGCATCACCAGGGTAGGCCAGTCTGAGGAGGCTCCTTCTTGCTTGTAATATTATTGTTGCTTGCCCTAGAGAAAAGTCAGGAGCTGCTAAGTCGGGCTTGCTGCAGAAGTGAATCCAGCTAGTATAGTAGCATTATCGCCACTGTCATTTTGTCCTTTGCACACTGACACCTCTGCTTCCCAAAAGGGACTTGTCCTACAGACAAGACAAACTCCGGGCCCCCAGAAATATCACAGCAAAGTTTACTTCCGTCCTCTTTTCCTCTGCTCCAAAGCCCTTTCATGGCTATCCTATTTTTTTCCAACTTGTTTCTATGAAAAGATGTATCTTCATGGTTCAGCTCTCTAAAAGAAAGTGCCGAAAGCAGGAGTGTGGGCTCGGCGAGGATGCGTGCAGTCTCCTTCGCTGCATCTAGGTGCTGTTCTGTGCTTTTAATCCTGCTGCTGTCAAGCTCCATTAGGAGATTTGAGCATCAGCCTCCTACCTTTGGGGCCTGGCCTCCCCCCAGCCTGGGCTGAAAGGAGGACGATCTTTGAGACTGCTAATCAGAAAGAATAAGTTGGGTCCTTGCCCTAACTTACTACTCTGACCGGCTGTCACGTCGCACATTACACGGGGGCATTTCCCCTCCCATGTGAGAGCACAATCATTAGTGAAAGCCATCAAAATGCCACATGCTGGCATCCACACAGTGATTTAAAAACAACAGAAAATCAAGGCTAAGCAGTGGATTTCTTCTTTCTGGAGACTCAGATTGGCGCTGGAGGAGACAAGCCCCCCCCCACCTACCAGAGTCAGTCAAATCAATCCTAGTGACTACAGGGTGACAAGTGTTACAGCTGGATTATCTTCACATCTGGCTTCTCGGGTGGCTTTGATGAGTCAGAAGCAAAACTTAGATTCCTGCTTGCCTCAAAGGACTGGCGGTGAGTTTCTTGGAAGGAAAAGTCCTCCTTTCTATGCATTTGATATCAAGTAGAAAACAGTGCAATAGAAAGGATCTAAAAAGGATCTCTGCTTCTTTGGCTGAAATTACACCTATGTTGTCATCAGCAGAAAATATTCAGTGCTCAGCAAATTATTGTGCTGCATATAAAAACAAAAATTATTCATATATTCTTCACACCCCCGTACTGGGGATTGAACTCGGGGCCATTGGAGTGAGCTAGATGCCCAGCCCTTTTCAATTTTTATTTGAATCAGGGTCTGGTCAAGTTGCTAAGTCAACAAGCTGGGCTCAAACTTGTGATCCTCCTGCCTCAGCTTTCCATAATGTTGGGGTGTATCACAATACTTGGTTTGTGTGTGTACTCATAAACCTCTTTTCCTGAAATATTTTTCATGTAAAAAAAGTGCTCTTTTGTGTAAAATAGGTCTTTTCTTAAAGTTCTTTTTGTGTTACAAAATACCGATTTACTTTCACAAATCTCGAAAATTATATTAATAGTAACAACAGATGAAACATTAAGTTCAAAATCACGGTTGGTGGGGGGGAAAGGGAAAGATTATGTTGATCTTTTCCATCTTGTTTCCACAGTTAATTTTTGAAATGCTTTTCCTGGTAGCAAAGCTCAAAGTTTCCATACAAGTTGCTTTGCCAAACTAAGTATTTATTGTGGGATTTTAATTGTTTTACTGTATAATCTTAATTTGGAATTAAAACGAATTTTCAAAACAGAAAGTCATATATTGGTGCCTATAATTAGTTTTAGTGATACAAACTTGGCATGTTCACTTTTTGAAACAGCTAGTTGCGCTTTCTTTGTTAGGTTAAAGTGAGGATGTTTTTCTAGTACTGTACAACAAGGGGGGCAAATATATTTTGTATTGGAATCTTGAGATAAATTGAGACAGAATAGCCAGGAAGAGAGAAGGGATATACTTCCCCACAGACCATAAAAAGCTACAAATGTGAGCTCAGATATGAAGCAACCAAGTAGGGACCGAGGAAGAAATAACTGTCTGAGATGACAATAAGTGGATCATTTCCAATATGAGAGCACACGGCAACACTGAACGAAGCACACAAATTTATGGTTCTTCTCTGGACAGTGAAGGTGACAGTATTGAAAGCAGTTAAAAGGAAAGTCTCAGGGGAAATAGAGCAGTTGGCTGTTAGAGGTATGACATACAGGACAACAAGGAAATTTATGTGGCAGGTTTTTTAACTCTAACCTCTGGTAGCAGAAGAAAATACTGACTCACAATACCCACCTGGGCTGACTAAACAACGTCCAGATGGAGGCCGCCCCACCAGGACTAGTCAGGGCTGAAACTGCAGTGTTTGGAGCACCCTCTTGTGGTTTCCTTCTTGGTGTCAGGCATTTGCCCCCTAGAAGACACCATTCTTCTCCCTTGTGTCCTTTTACCTGTTTAAAATATGCTATATAAAGTTATATTTGTAAAGGGCAAACACTACATGCCTACAGAATGTAGAGGGAAAATGACACCAATATAAAGGAATGATCGTCTAAGTGTCTTCAGATCTCTTTGCATAATCTTGAGTGAACCACTTTACATTCTATCCTTATGTATAAAATGAGCTAATCCAGTTCTCACAGACCCAAGGAAGATGCCAACCATATGAACTAGTTGCTGAATATGCTATCATGTTGAGAAAAATAAATATATTAATGACTTCCCTGTTCTGGGTGGCTGAAAAAAGACCAAAGCTCAACTAATTCTATTTCTTTAAATCATTCCACTTTGGGTTTTTTTTTTCATTTTGTAAGTTTTATTACTATATGTTTGCATTACATATAAGTCATTTTAATTTTTTTTTAACCAAGAACATGTATTGGTACATTGTCCATATATTGATCACATTTAACATGTTTGTTTTGTACCTGTACATGGTGTCTCTTGGTTCTCCCCCCCTACCCTCCCCTCCCTTCTGTTCCCTCCATTCCCTATTTACAGCAGGTTTATTTACAATTCTCCATGATTTCCCTTTCCCCTTTCTTTCCGTTAAGTCATTTTACTTTGATTTAAAGTTTTGCTGCTGCTTACATAGCTTACAAACCTGAATGAAAAATTGCTTCTTACTCTTTTACCAAATTACCCAACGGCTCTTTGGTGACTTTGTAGTGAAGAATGACGCATCCTTACATATCTTCTGGTGACCCAAGCCAAAATGGAAATTGAATGTCAACCTTGCTTCATATGGAAACAGATGCCCGCCCTAAAGCTCTTTAGTGCTGGATGGAGCTTTGTTTGGTGCACTGATACTATGTCCTTACATAGCCACACACAATTCTTACCCTCACTTTGCTGGACCAATTACTTTAACTCAATCATGAGAATGTACTTTGTGGTGGTTATACTTTTCAGCACACTGTTCTTGAATAACATTTGTACTCTTCCAACAGAGGAGATTGACCACATTCAATCTTGAGAGCAGTTGTGCTGGTTGGAAATGGCTGTTTGATCTTGTGCATCTGCTGCTCCTATTGTCAAGGACAGGTGACAAGAGACAGAAGACAGGACATGGACAGAGACCTGCTCAGAAAGGTTCACCTACAGTGTGAATGTAAAAAGTGATGTTTGGCTAGAAACACAGGAGTCAGAGATCTGGGCAACTCTATTTTTTAAGGCTATTACTTACTGCCTATTTACTGTGCTTACGACACTGGGCTAAGCATGCCTCATAGGTGCAAAGTGAAGAGGAAAGGAGTATTTTCCACTTTGCAGCTGAGAAAGGATTAAGTACCTTTCCCAGATTCAACCTCCTTTGTCTGCATATACAATTTAAGCTGTTAATCATTTGACTATTTATTGCCTATACTATTTTTGCAGTATTATTTGAAATGCATTTAAATAATTAGTGGTTCCCAAAAAACGACTATGAAATACATGATTTCTTGTTTCAAGAGAGGGAAGTTTTTTCACTTATACTAGGGAGACAAATAAAGGGAGGAAATTATGGAAGAAAAGACAAAGTCAAATAAATTTAAATGCAAGAAAAAATTTCAGACCTTCACAGAGGTAATGTGTCTCTGTTCCTTAAGTAGTCGATTATATTTTACCAGAATCCCAGTTCCAGGACCTTGTGAGAAGCAATATCCACCCCAACAATTTCTGGGAGTTCTCACAACTCACTTCCTCAGGTTTCTGTCTGCCTCTGTGCTCGTGGATCCACGAGTGCTGCCTGTTTACTGATGCACGTTGAGTCAACTCTCCTCACCTGCTCCCACACACGCACGCATTCACAAAACTTGTGTTTTCAGGTTAGAAATTGTGCAGATTTGGGAAGGGTCACCCAAAGAGGTGACATTCCACTCAGTCTCCTCCACATGCCTGTGTCCACTGTCCTTCCCTTCTCCCTCCTTGTTCCTCGTATCCCACCTTCTAATCTTCCTCTTGCCTAATGGAGAGTGAGCTTTTGAAAACCAACCACCCCCCATTTTAGAAAGGTAGTTTGGCATATTTTGCTAGAATTTTTTCTTTTTTTTGGTGCTGGGAATCGAACTCAGGGCCTTGTGCTTGCAAAGTAAGCACTCTAATCACTGAGCTAAACCCCCAGCCCGCATATTTTGTCTATTAGCATCATATACCCTAATAGAGTCCAGAGCAACAATCAAACATGTTTTTGCAGCAAAATGAATAAATATTGACACTAAGTGAAATAAAGAGTAAAGCATCACTGAAGTTTAAATTATGTCACCAAATCAGCTCAATTCAGGTTTTGTACTCAAACTCAGATTTTCAGAGATTCTTTGAAATTCAAATTGTAGATAGGCGATTGTAGGCCTACAGAGGAGAAAACCATTGCACTAGACTTTATAATCTCGCTCTTCTCTAGAGAAATCTTTGGTTTTAATAACTCACTAAAGGGTACTTGACAGCTTTAAGAAGGAAAAATTGAACCCTCCCTTCATCCCTACCTCTGATTTCATACTGGTTTGAATGCCACAGAGCAGAGTCAGGCAAAGGCAAGACATTAAATACCCCTTATCTGTCCGAGTCTCTTCAGGCTACTAAAACAATGTCATAGATTGGATGACTTGTAAATAATAGAAACTTATTTCTCACAGTTCTGTAGACTGGGAAGTCCCAATTCAGTGTCGGGTGGAGGCCTGCTTCCCGGTTCCCAGACGTGGCCTTCTTACTGGATCCTCACGTGGTAGAAGAGGTGCACAAGCTTCCTGGGATCAGGCACTAATGCTGATAGTAAAGGCTCCACCCTCAAATTTAATCACCTACCAAAGGCCCCACCTCCTAGTACTATACCTTGGGGATTGGGATTTCAGCGTTTAAATTGCGGGAGTGGGCCTAAATATTCAGTCCTACAAAACCTCAGCAAGCTTACACCAGATGCTCCTGTCTTTAGGCAGAAAGAGCTCCCCAGCATACTGTCAATACAGAACTACCTTGTAAGACAGGAAGGGCCTCCTCAGGCAAGGGAGGAACAGCTGTTCCTCTGCCCAAAGGTTGATCCTAGGTTGAGGTTTGAGTTTCACCCGCTACTATGAAGCAAAGTGGCCCTTGTCTGAATAGTCTCTTGATTTTTACAATGAAAAGCAATAAAAAAAAATACTAACTTTACAATTTACTTTGCTAGAATGCACCTAAGAAAGCAACAGATATAGGTAATTACTTTTTCTCTGATATAGTCCTATATATTTTTAGCAAAGAGAAAGTTCTCATGCAAAGTAAATCCTCCCAGATTAAAACAACACACACACACATGCTTCTGATAATGGAGAGCTTTTGCTTCTGATAATTCTAGATTAAGCAATTCAGACCCATCCTCCTGACGTGTAAACTGAAGATAACTAAAACAAACTAAACAAAACAAACTAAAACAAACTAAACTAAAACAAACTTTAGATAACTAAAGTGAAGATAACTAAAAAGTTGGGTAAAATATGTTTAAAATTGCAAAAGCATCGCAGAGTTAATAATCAAGAATTACTAATTTAAGCCCCTGGAGAAGACAGAAATCAGAAGAGAAGCATTTTCTATTGAGGGGTGGGGGGTCACTGAGGATATTTGGTAACCCCGGCTAGACGTCAAAAGCTGAAGCCCATGGCTCACCCATTGTCTCCAGCTGGGACCCCAAAGGAGCTACTCTGTAGCACAGAGTGACAGGTGGCACAACGCTTGTACCAAGGTGTGTGCTGGGTGCAGGGACATGACGTACTTCTAATTAACAGTATATGGCGGACATTTTGCACTTTCCCCACACGGCCTTTCATCCTGACTTTCTGTACACCATGGTAGTCTCAGGACTCCAACAAGACAAAGCAGAAGTTGTGAGCTTTTGAGGCTTAGGCTTGGAACTCATATAACATCCTTTTCACTATGTTCTATTGGCAAGTGCTCAGGGCTGCCAAGTTCAAGAAAATGAAGAAAGAGACTCACCTCTTCAGGGCTGAGGATTTAGTTCAGTGGTAGAGCATTTGCCTAGCAAGTGCAAGTCCCTGAGTTTGATCCCCAGCACCCTCCCCAAAAAGAGACTCACTTCTTCATGGGGAGTAACAATGTCATATTGTAAAATGGCATATGCACTAAAATGGGAAGAATACACAACAATTAAACAAAATCCATCGAGTTAAGAAGTTCCCATCTATGGTAAAGAACATCTACAAAAACATCTCCTGCAAATATCATACTTAATGGTGAAACTTTAAAAGTTTTCCCTGCATATTTACATGTGAAAACTGCACTAACAACTCCAAAATAAGGAGGCAAAAAATGATATAATGAAGGGTGAAATAGAAAGTTAATTAATAAAAACTGGAAATATTAGTACCCCACTTCCAAGAGTGGAAGAACAACTACATGTAAGTATAGAAGATTTGAATAGTCCCGTAAACAACATACATCTATAGAACACTCCAGCATAATATACATTCTTCTCTAGTGCATAAGGAACGTGCTTCACATTAGACAATATATTAGGCCTCAAGATAGGCCTCAGTAAATTCTAAATCTAAATTTGACATCGCAGAAGGCATATTCTCTGACCACAATAGAATGAAATTGGATAATAGTAGGAACACATTTGAGAAATTCACAAATTCGAAGGAATTAAACAACATATTCTTGAATAACCAATGAGTCAAGGGAGGAATCGCATGGAAAATTAGAAATACTTTGGGATAAGTGCAAATGAAAACAAAACATACTAAAACTTAAGGAATGCAGTGAAAACAGGGCTTAGGGAGACACTTTTACCCCTAAACACCTATATTTAAAAGAAAAAGAAAGATCTCAAATCAGTTACCTAAACATTCAATTTAGGAAACTAGGAAACAATTTAGGAAAAAAGCAAACTAAACCCAAAGCAAGATGAAAGAAGAAAAATAAGAATTACAGAGGAAGTAAATAAAATAGAAGATAGAAAAAATAATAGAGAATCAACAAAATTAAATTAAAAACTGCTTTTTGTGGTGATTGAGATCTTTCTTTGTTTTTCTCTCCACACTGATTTTCCATAGTGGTTGCACCCAGTGATTTCTCAAAAAAACTAGGACTAGAGGTTCCATTTGACCCAGCTATTCCCCTTCTTGGTATCTTCCCAAAAGAATTAAAAGCATCATATCACAGTGATACATGCACATCCATGTTTATAGCGGCACAATTTATAATAGCTAAATCTTGGAAACAGCCTAAATGCATCAACTGATGAATGGATAAAGAAAATGTGTTGTTTTTAATATAATGGAGTACTACTCTGCCATAAAGAACAATAAGACTGATGAAGAAAAGAGAGAAGATTAAAATTACTAAAATCGAGCACAAAAAAGGAGGAATTGCTATTGACTTCATGGGAATATGAAGTGTTATGGTTCATATCTAGACGTCATCAAGAGCCTCACGTGCTCATACAGGGCTTTGGGAAGGTGAGTTGCGGGAGCAGTGTAGCGGACTTGCTGTTAGGAGATGGGGTCTGGCGGAAGAGGTGTGTCACTGAATGTGTGATCTGAAAGGGCATATATCTCCCTCCGCGGCGCCTGTTTTCACTCTCTGCTTCCTGGCTCCCATGAGGCAAGCAGTTTTTCCTCTGCTGTGCCTCTGTGCCTTGCCAGTTCTGCCACTGAGCCAGCCAACTACGGAGTGAAACCTAAAAAACATGAGCCAAAATAAAACTCTCCTCTTTTAAATTTTGGGTGCCAGGTATTGTGCCTTAGCAATGAAGAAAGTTCCTACAACAAATTTT